>MU270739.1:0-24704 GCA_021432625.1 Leptodontidium sp. 2 PMI_412
GTTATTAAAGAAAATTCAAAAATCATTTTTACACCAAATTTATTAGCGAAAAAAATATTCAACTTTAAGTACTTATTTCATAAGATTACGTAATACTAAATACATGAAACTTGCATAAAATTAAGGACTATCTTAAAAATAATCTGATTCTTTTAGTTTTAAGTTATTCTATTAGAGTTTAATAAAGTTATTAGTTATTTAAAGTGGTGAGTTTTGGTGTAAAAGGGGTGGCCAAATGGGGGGGTGGGCCAAATGGTGGGGTGGGACGTTATATATCTGAAACTTTATCTTGAAGATAGGGTACATCGTCCGCATAGTCTTAGCCAAAGTATCGGCATCCCGATCTCTTTCGGGCTTCACCTGCACTCATCAACATCATCATCTTAGCGTCGACAACAGCGACAGCGACAGCCATTGACTGCTGCATTCTCATCGAACGGTGAGACCACACCTCGATCGTAATTATGTTCATGCTCAGAAATGGAAGCCAGCACGCTACTGTGACTGTGACTGCGCGTAGGGCCACACAAGACACACACCGGTCGGTTTCCTTGCAGGCATCTCAGGCACTGCAAGCAGATGTCTTGAAAATCTCTCGGTTGACAGCGCGGCTGTAACCTTCTCGGAATATGGGCTAATTTTAGATGCAGGCCCGTGGCCCTGTCTGCCCAACCAGTGTGAGCATATTCCTCAGCTGCGCCTTCAGCTCCTTCGAAACAGACCTCATCTCGCTCAGAACATTTGTTTCCTGGTCGTTACAATTATATTCCACACCAACAAAGAAGACCCTAGCTCTGGACAATGGAGCCGTATCAATACCAGCAACTACCAACGCAAACATCCATCAGGCTCATCAATCTCGAGCCAGGATCGAATCCAGCCACCTTGGCGTGCAGCTTTGAGATTGTCGACGTTCATAGTCCTCCAGAATACATCGCATTATCATACGTCTGGGGTGACGAGTCTAGCAAGGTGCCCATCACCTGTGATGGCAAATCAATATCCGTCACTTCAAACTTGCGGGATGCGCTGCAGAAATTTTGCGGGCTCGAAAACAAGACGAGGCTGTGGGCGGATGCTCTGTGTATCAATCAACAGGACAACCTGGAGAAGAACAAGCAGGTTGCTATGATGGCGACGATCTACAGCAATGCTTCAAAGGTCTTTGTCTGGCTTGGACCCGATCCCTATGACGACGCCCCAATGATCTTTGCAGACATCGAGGCATTGATTGAAGGGCTTGCGGCTTTTGCTATCATGGGGGGGAAGTTCAAACGTTTCGACGCCGAAACTTGTGATCTCTATTGGGAGCTTGCAGATGGTACACCTATGGTGTCGGGATTTCCGAACATCGCTCTGTTCAAGCCTGATGAGGAAGAGAAAGCACGGATCGAGAGGTTCCTTCGCCTTGCATGGTTCTCTCGAACTTGGGTGCTACAAGAGGTTGGACTCGCCTCCGAAGCCTTCATGCTCTGGGGAGACACAGCGCAAGAGTGGAATTCCGTCGGAATTACTTGCATGTTTCTCCTTCACTATTGCAAACCCCTTCTGGTCAGACTGGGCTTCACTCAAGGATTCGAGGGTATCCGCAACCTCTACATGGCCTTCTCATCTTTTACACCTCGAGCTACCTTTTTCCATCTGCTGAACAACGCTCGGCCATTCAACGCTACGAACGCCAGGGACAAAATCTTTGGGCTTCTTTCTCATCCAACGTCTCGAACCATTAGCATGACAACATGGCGCCCCAAGAATTGGGAAATCTATGAGCGATATCGAGGATTGGCCACCCACTTCCTCTCCGACACGCATGACATCTGGGCTGTCAATGAACTGGCCGAGAGGTGGTCAAAAGAAGCATACAAAGACAAAGAGCTCCCACCTCCTCTCGTTGAAGCAGACTACAACAAATCCGTAGAAGATGTTTATCGCGATCTGGCAGTCTCACACATCGACCGCACGACTTCCCTAGAGATTCTGACTGCCGTACAACATGTTCCCGACAGCTCAATGCCCCTTCCTATTCCCAGTTGGGTCCCGCGCTGGGATCAGTACATTGGCACTCCGATTCTAGGACTCTATACGAGTGACCACTTCGCTTCTGCGAATCGAGATGCTATCGTGACACCATCTGCGAACCCAAACAGGCTAATCATACGTGGACATATCGTGTCCAGAATAGTTTCACATAGTATTCTGCTTGAATCCTCGTCTTTCGATCTCCCTTTGCCATCTAACGAAGTTCATGGACCAGACTCGTCGCTGGTTCATAGATTTTGGGATCACAATCCCTTTGCTGCACTTTGGCTGTCTTCAGGTCTCGCGAGAGTTCATAAGGCTGGCCACCCATACCCTCAGCTGCTCGGCGAATTCGCAGGGTCAGGTTACGCGCTTGTAGATCTCAACAGCAGTCTCTATGAAGCTTACATTAAGACGTGGGTCAATGGCAAAAACATGGGTGAAGTGGACGGATTTGATCTCAAGGCAGATGCAGCAGCCTACTGGGAAAGAGCCTTCTTCGGTAGTGAAGGAGATCCAGCTATCCAAGAGGAGGAGCGAGTGCCTAAGTCAGTCAATGAGGCTCGATGGAAACGCTATCGAGACTCAATGGCTCATGTGTGCAACAAGAGGAAGTTCTTCTTCACGAAGAAGGAATTCTTCGGAATTGGACCAGGAGCACTGAAAGAAGGTGACTGGCTTGCCGTCTTACAGGGCGCGGATGTACCCTTTGTCTTGAGGGAGGTGGATGAGGGGAGGGATCAGTCTCAGCCGCTTCCACCGGATTTGAAATTTCAACTCGTTGGGGAGTGCTATGCTTTTGGTCTGATGCAGGGGCAAGCCGTCAGAGGGAGGCAGCTGACAAGAGATATTGAACTTGTGTGATTTTCCAGTCGAAATCGCAGCAATGTTCGTGGGGCCAGGTCTCACAGGAATCGTGTAAATTTATTTGACTCTTGCAACGGAGTTTCAATACCTACTTCCTCACTTCCCAGTCTATCTTTGTCCTCGATGATTCGAAGATCTCGGCTGTTACTGTTCGCCTTCGAGCAAGGACTGTTTCCTTGCCCTCGCAAAGGGCAAAAGACTTTCAGTCCCACAGGTTCTCGTGCTCTACACCCGCCAAGCCACTGTTAATGGATGCTCAGCTGGTCTAAATTTGTTGTCAAAGATCAGGCTGCGCGCTTTCAACCAGTAGCACAGGGTTGAGCTATTCGCAGTTCTCGGGTCAGCAGGGTCGCTGAAGATATACATCGGGCGGTGCCGCACTTTCCGCAATCGACCCAATGTCGCGAATGTCGTTGCTCGGCTGAGTCCGATGTAAGCATGTTTGGTGTTACTGGTGTTACGTCGTTTGACGTACATCTTTTCTTCGTCCTTCTGATGCGTTTATATAAACGTGAAAATATTCCATCTTCGTCCGATCTCAAGTAGACATCCATCCAACCCAACCAACACTCAGACTCAACACATTAATCAAAATGGAAATTGCACCTCCCAGACCCTCATACAACGCGAACGCTCTCATTTAACTATAAATAAGGGCATCAATCCTCCGCTAGACCATAAAATGCAGACCATCTACCGCTTTCCACAAGAATTCGGCGTCTCCCGCGCTTTCGGTTCCCTCTCCCATTGTATCATCGCGCACCACGCCGACGAAAGACCCCTCTGGTACATCTCTACCCACAATAACTTCAGCAGCAAGCCCAGAGTTGTACTACACTTCACGCCCGATTCCAACTCGCCACCGCTTGCAACAGCACAATTCTATTCATTTTCCTGCTCAATTGACATCGATGTTTGGTCCAAGTCCGGCGTCACAACGGAAAGAATGGGGAGTAACGGCGGTGTGTTTGGTGGGGTTGATATCATCTTCTCGACCTATATGGCTGAGATAGGGAGACAAGAAGTATTTGAGTGGAAGAGAAGTCAAGGAACTGAAGTGAGGAGCTTGGGTGGACGGAGTCGTGGCATGAAGCTGGTCAGACAGAGTTCGGGAGAGGTGGTTATGCTGTGGACTCTGCCGGGGGTAAGCACTTAGAAGATGGTGAAGGTTGCGTTTCTCGGGGAGAGGGAGAGGAAGAGGCTAGGGGAGATATGGGAGGTGCTGGCTGTGATTACATGATTGGCTATAGTAGAGAAGGCGAGGAGGAGGAAGGATAGTTCTGCCGCCGCAGCGGGAGGCGCTGCTGGAGGGGCAGCTTGACGGCGAGATGAGAAGCCACCGATCGGGATGAGTTTGGGAGAGGTTGTTGCGGGAAGAGTGTGTTTACACGTAAGATCAAGAAACTATCAATGATACCAGCCATATTCCTCTGGTTGCAAGCGCTTCTCGTTCTTTTGATTCTAAGCCTCAATTTCTCGTTGATTCTAGATCTTACAATGATCGGATCCTGCATCTTCGAGAGCATGAGATCCAAGAAGAATAGGTAGTGAAAGGATTACTTCGTGCTCGTCTGATCCTCCCTGAGGCGTTCCCCACAATGTGCTTCAAAAACAAGCTTTTGAGCCTGAACAGCCAAATCGGCACATCATCGTCGCTTCGAACACCCCAACGACCACTGTAGAAATCTCACAGTTCCTTGGTTCACGGGAATAATGCCCCTGGAGCTTGATTTGAGATATTGCCGTGGATGGTTAGGTTTGCTGCTGCTAGGCTGGGCTTGACTGGATGGATAACAAGCAATCAAGCAAGATAGCGGGGTGTTGTTAGTTAGACAGATACTTGGTTGGTTCGAGTGGGTAGGGCAGGGCAGGAAGACAAGAGGCTTGGTATTTAAACACCTCTGGACCCCAATCGAGCCGTCACTTTCCCCCTCTCCTTCTCTCCTTTTATATCTACCTTCCCCTCTATTCATTCATATCGCATCTGTCAAACTCTCACTCATATCTTCTATACCTATACCTCTCCTCTACCCCTCACACACGAAGTGCCATCAACCGCAGCAATGGATTCCTCAAGAAAGGCGCAGATATGCCCAACAAGAACAACAATACTAAGGGTGGTGCTCAGCAGGCTCAGGGAGGGATATCTTTTAAATGTCTGTTTTCATTTTATCATTAAATTTACGCAAGCCTACTACTCCCCCCTCACCCCTCCTCTCCCTACCCCATCCACTTTTTTCTTTCTCTCTCTAAGGTGAAACTGGAAATAACCTATGCTAAACCACCGAAACCAAACTGCCGGTAGGTATCAATGGGTTCGTTCACACGTCCTTCTTCCCTTGAACAATTTTGGTCTTCGCACTTCCCTTGCCTTGACTTGACCTTCACAGTTACTCTACTCCCAAAAAGGGGGCAAGTTCCCTCTCCTCTCTTCTACTGTATTCCATCCTCTCCCTCTATTTTCCCTCCCTCGCGTGCCATCGATGCATCGCGGCGCCATTTCTTGAGGGGTGGTTCCGTTGTATGCATATGTGTATGCTGGTACGTATGCGTATGCGTATGCGTATCCCTATCATTACATAAACGTTAGCTCAATTCACATATTCGCACTCAGCTCACTTAATTCGCTCATTTAAGGTAGAGGGTCAGGCAGACAGGGGCAGGTGGATAGGTGGATACAGAAAGTAAACATCCCATCCACCCTACTAGCAGACCGACCATCAAGCGAGACAAACACAATAACGCAAAGGAAGTTCGGTTCGGTGCACAAACTAACTCACCTCTGTCTCTTATCTGTTGCGCTTATTTGTTTTCAAAGCTGTAATACCTCTTTCTAGAAGAGGTTTGTTTCATCGCTTAATTGTTGCCATTGTTGTTGACATCGTCGTTGCTGCAACCACTGAAAGCTGCATCGAATGCAGCAATACTAGCGACTGCTGCTTGGGTTCGAGAATGTGTTGCATTGGGATGGTTGTTGTGTAGACGAGGGGGAGAAACGACGGGGAGGGATTTGTCTGCTGTGAGCAGGACGAGACGACGGTTGGCCAGTGTGGCTGCGGCTGCGAGCTGGGCGGGGGTGGGGGCTGGATGAGGAGGAGGAGGAGGAGTGGTTGTGGGCGAAGGTGCGTGGCTGATGAGAGGATGGATATTAGATTGATTTCTTAGAGTGTGGTGAGGGGTGGGATGGGATGAGGTGATTGATGGCGGAGGAGGGGATGGCTGAGGGTATGTGATGAGGTGAGAGGTATAGAGGCAAGAAATTGTTCAAGAGATGATACAGTAAAGATACCAAATACAAAGAAAGAAAGATGAAGCAAGCATATGGTAGTTTGAGATGGCACGCTTACTCCGCAGAGCCATCGACGGCAGTAGTAGACCAAGTGTCAGTGTTATTCGCCATGGTGGTTGATAGTTTTTCGTGATGATTGATGGGATGAGGGAAATGATCGGTGTAACGATAAAATTGATATGACCGCAATATGTGTGAATATAGAAGAGGAGATATGATAAGATATAGGATGTGGACAGAAGATATAGAAAGTTGGTAGAGTTACTGGATGGTGATGGTGATGAGCACGTGACTGGGATTGGTGAAATGTATTGTTGAGAGATTGGGTGCCACGAATTGATGGGAAATCAAGAAGGAAATATTATAATGGAGAGGAGGAGTAAGGCTCTTATAGAAGTAAGCTATCGTTTCCTCGACGTGGAAATGGGCAAAGTCACTTACCGTTTCCAAGACAAAAAAGAGTCTCCAAATCGCAGGGATATAGACCTGTGTGTCTGTGGTGGTAAGGCACGACTTCGGGATCCTCTCCACTTGCGACCTGCACGCTGACGGCTAACTTCAAGAAGTCAAGCGGCTACTCGGCTCGGTTAGACAGCAAGGGGGACCCTACTGCACTGCAGCTGCAACTACACTGCAGCTGCAACTACTCAACCAGGCATACTATCTTCAGGCCATAGTAAATGTTAAATGTCACCAGTTGCGGTGGGGCTTTGAGCCTGTACAGACCAATCATTGAGTCAGGATATTAGATCTTGCTCTTTAATTGGCTCGACCATTTAACATTTGCTGTTCCCTGTACGGAGTAACCAGTACGATGCACCGTATCGGCCAATCTCGACGCTTCGATCCAGCCTTAAGCTTGAATGCCTGACCCAAATTCGAAGTAACGGAAATTCCGGCTACGGGGATGGGGCGCCATAATTGCCTTATGCAGTTGCTTCGAAAAATAAAAGGAAACCCCTCCATGCCATATATATTCACCAGTCCAAGGATATCACAGAAGCTTATTGTGATTGAAATGCTTGTTCGGTGTAAAACGAGGTTTTCGCGCGTTGGCATAGGTGGGGAACCAATGGTAAGATCGTCGGCCCCGCCCCCTGACTGCATCCCCTTGCCTTAACAGATCTGAATTCAATTTCTCACCCACTACCTATCGCTCAGACTTGGCTTGGCTGAGAAACGCCTTTGGTAGACATAGTAAAATGAAAATGCCGCCACAGCCTCAGACCCAACGACTCCTGCGCCATGATCACCCCGTATGACGTTTGCTGGTTCCGTCCGGCATGCTGGAGGCACGCCCCTCACTAGAAAGCCTTATTGCTCGGGACGTGAAGGAACGGCCCATAGCCCGAGATGGACCGCGTGCGCAAATGTGGACTTTCTCCCCGATGAAGCCGCGAGACATGGCTAATAACGTGCTTGCTTGCTTGTTTGCGCGGATGGTGGCGGCGGCGCGCTATCCAGAATCAATCGTTTGGATGATTATTATTCGCGGGGATCGAAAGTAAAATCGAAGAAAGCAGCAAAGGAGATGCTGGAAAGATACTAGACTCGGGGGTTGGCGTAAGTCTCTTGTGTTGGTTCGCGATCGATTATCGGCTTTTACTTTGTTTTTTACTAGTATACTGCCCTGGCCTGGCCTGCTCTATTGCGCTGCTCTTCCCCATCCAGACGACGCCAAACGCATAGGGCGGCCCTTAATTTTCACTTCTGAAAGCCCCCAACTTTTCCGGCGATTCTCGAAGAGACTAATGATTGAGGACTAAAGAGGACTCACAAAACTAACTCAGGAGAAACACAGCCAAACAGCCAGTTCAGTTCTCTGTGGCTGCGTCCTAGCCGTTGCCGATGCTCAACGAAAGCCCAACTCCCCCCTCCTTCATTATTATTCCCTCCCACGCACGCTACACTCCCTGCCCTATCCTATCCTATCCTATCTGCTGCCCTTATACGCACTGGGGTATCGTTAAGTGGGCCATGCCCATACACACAGACACAGGACCCTCATAAGGCTGTCCTACGAGGCGGCCAAATTCGTCTCCGGTGAAGCGAGATACGACTGTGAGATTGAAAACACAATATTTTGAAATAAATAATAAATCATCTGGTCTAAAAATTGGCCAGGGCCCTCATCTTATTTATTTCATTTCTTATAACTACATTCTGGAATAAATATTAAGTAGTTGTATTATTAAATTGGTAGGAAAAGTTGTCAGGCCATATCTCGCTTCACCGGAGACGAATTTGGCCTAACTGTTAAGCAACCTTTGATAGCAGCTCGCTTCGATGCATGTGTGGCTTTCGACCAGGTACCGCAATTTGGCAGATTTTTGTTCTTGCAAAGCGTAGGTCCCGGCTCTCCACGGCTCTCATAGCGAAATCGGGGGTGAAGAGCAAAGTTGAGTCAATGGACGAATTTCAGAAGTGCTATTGGGCATGTGTCCTTAAACAGCTTTTGTCAAAGTGAAGCTGGTCCTAATTGTGAAGCTAGCACATATTTAATTTCTAACTACAATTTGACGGATTTTCGTTCTTACAAAGCGTGGGTCCCGGCTCTCCACGACTCTTATAGCGAAATCGTGGAGTGAAGAGCAAAGCTGGGTGGTCAGAAAGAGATATTTAAAGCTAAACTGAGAGTATATCTTTAATATAGTTGCTAGTCTCTTAGCTGCTATGCTACGTACACCTCGAGCTGCGTTTTGTTTAATTCGGGATCGTTGCTGTCAACTAGACATGCTCTCCCTTCTGGCCTCATAGGATCAGTGCTACCTGGACTTCTTCAGCCTCCAACAGCAGCCATCTGACAAGCCAATCGTGATTTCGAAAGCCACCTCTCTGGTTTCTGCTGCTTGCAACCGTCAATCGTATTGAAAGATATCCCCCAGCTTCCTGAAAATATACGTGGGAAGCGATCGATCAGTGGGCACGCCTTATGGAATATTCCATGCCCTGAACTTGCCAATGCAGACGTTGGAAGTTCTGATGGTGTGGCCAGCACTGATGATGATCCTTGGCCCCTGGAGCATCACCAGGGGTTGTTCAAATCCCACGACTTAGTCATCCAAAGCCGAATCCTCACCAAAAATCTACAATTTTATAACCTCTTATAAAGCCAAAGAATCAATTAAAAATAATGAAATTGAAACGTAATATACTTGTCTATGCTCTTGATTATTTGTGTTAACCAGAAGCTTAATAAATCGTTTCGTTGCTATGATATTCTTGAATACTCGATTTTTGGGGCCAAATTCTGGCTGACAAATCTGTCGTGAGATCTGACAACCCCGGGCGCATGTCTTTGTGGTGCCCGGAAAACTTTTTGTCTTTGGATAGAGAAGCCGCCATCGGACCGCAAGCCTGCCCTCATGTTAAGGTCCTTCCCCGCAAAGACTTTACTAAGAATACAGTTGACGCGTATCTGAGCTACGCTCATGCATGCGATGGAGGTTGGCGGAAGGTCTGAGAAAGATGAGTTTGTCAAGATCCTCTGTACCGCAGCCAAATTCCGTGGACCGGGGCCTTTGGAGGAACCTGCAATCTACGCCTTGTGCGAAAGGAAAGAAGGAGATCCTATCTGACCCTGGCGTACAGACCTTCAAGATTGGGTAGAAAGTAAAGGGCCGCAGACAACTTGCTCCGGGAATGAATGGAACGCGAAAAGAATGAGAGGGCCCAGTTCTATGCAGCCCATGGCATTAAGGAAGAACCAGAAAGCCGAGATCGAGTACAGGATAAGTGCGCTCGTGTCTATGGAAAAAAGGCCGACACACCTGCGACCGAAGACACGACCTTCCCATTTATTAAAGCGTGGATTGTAAAACAAGTAGTAACCGATATCCCTACGAGGCGAAAATCCCGTAGTTACTTAATTCTATTTTAATTATCGTTGTTACATATTTCTTAAGCGAGTGGTAACGTTTACGAGCGATAGACGTTATATACTTTTACGTTTTTTTTATTATGTAAAGCCTTATATAATTTAAATACTAGTTTTTTTTTAAATATGTTTTTAAGAATATTAAAAGTTTTAATACGTATATACTTTTTGCACATGTTTATCAACCTAAATTAAGGCTTTTCTAAAGATAAAATCCGACTTATATATTTTACTTCTTATTTAACTTTAAAAAAACTCTTATCTTTTAAAGTAAAGTATATTTTAAAAGCGATATATGTTACGGCTGGCAAGAGGTTGATACGGCGAGTAGACTCTAGCTTTGTATTTGGGCCTAATGCTACGCTCAGAATCGAGAAGAAAAGACAAGGAGGAAAGGAGAGCTCGTCGTAAGGGAGGGCTCGAGTATAAGTACATAAAGGACCCTCCTAATGGGGCCTAGCGTAGTCGAGTACCATTCGCATTAACATGTCACAGGCTCGCCACCTAGTCTTCCCTATTGGGCCTAGCGCCGTCGCATAGCCAGCGATACTACGAGCCCGTGTCGGTTAGAATACGAGGCGCATCGTAGGTCGTAACAATATAAAGTATAAAAACTCTTATAGCTGAAGGAATCTACTTTTCTTCTTTTAAATTAAGTATATAGTTAAGGTTAAAGTTAAGATAACGTGTATTTTTTATTATTTTTAAGTGACAACTAAAGATGCTATAATACATTAATGAAAAATATTTTTGGCTAACGTCGGCCGACGGTGCTAGAGGCGCTATTTAGCGCCTACCTTATATATCGAAAATTTTAGGGACATTTATATCTTATACCGGGATTTATCTTCCAGAAGAATGTGAGGGAATCAGGCGACGTTTATATTTTGTGAACAGTCTCACTTTATAAATATTGTGTAAATAGCTTCAGTCAGAAATTCCTTACGAACCTCTTTCTTTCTTATAAATAATTATTTTACCCAAGTCGCATTTTACCTCGTTTAACCGTCATGAAGAAGTCGGCATCGACCATAACCCGGTTGTTAACAAACACTGTTACTAGGTCTCGTTTGTATATAACAAATGCTTCACCCTAACAGTAGATATAATAAGTGCTTATTAAGGAGACGAACTTCCGATTATAATTAACGAGGTCGGACTTTATCTATTATTTGTTTAGATAGTATTTGAAAAGGAAAGCTAAGATAGTGTTAATACGTTGTATCCCGCGGAATTTTGGAATAATAATGTTACTAGAAGTATTTCCGAACGTTATGCTATTGGAATCGAAATATCAGTAATCTTTACTAAAATCTCTTATTTTCTACTTATTTATCTTCCCTTTGATAGAATTATGTTTAACGTATCACGGCCTTTTAGTCCTAGAAGAAGTAATATAAACCGAGGTGTTCAGTTTAAAGAGCGCCTAAAGCAGATTATACCTAACCTTATTATACTTAAGAAGCGAGAGAAAACGCGTAGTCATAAGAGCGTAGATTCTCTTCACGTAGTTAATTAACCGATCGAGGTACTTTGTGAACGTTGTGTCGGTACTTCGATATGATTCAAGTTCTAAGAGGTAATAGTATAAGAGATATCGCTCGACTTATGCCCGGCTTAATAAGGGGCAATTCCTACAAGAAAAGACTCACTATTAGCTTTTCTTCCATTAAACTTATACCATAGATATCCTTCGAACCCTGCTTTAAGATATCTCGAAGCTCTTCTGATATAATATGAATAAAAGAAGGCCGGGTCTTTGCTCTCCTTATTTAAAAGCTTATTAATATAAAAGCATTTTCAAAGGTAATTACTACTTGCCACTCTGCTTGAGGAGCCCGATGTCATCTTATTAAGCTGCCTACACAGAACTTCAAACGACCTCAATATACTGCCCTTGCTTCTTGATTGGCTCGATGCCCGGAAAGAAGGCCTCGCCGACTAAGACATACCGGTTCCCCTCGTCTATCTTCCGAAGAATACTCGCAAACTGCCCCCCGTAGAACATCGCAATCGAGTCCCCGGCGCGCGACTCTGCCGGGACGATCCCAACGAAACCCTTCTCGGATAGGCACAGACGCCGTCCAATGCAGTACTTCCGCAGCATAGCGTCAATCATCCGCTCGGGCATAGCTTTGAGCTTCCTGCCCCGTAGGAAGTTGGCCGTGATAAACTTGTGGTTAAGGTTTTGCAACAGCATGTCGGCGAAGTGCACATCTGAGTGTTGCGAAATTGACAAGATTTGGTAAGGCGTTTCGTCGCCCATCGCCAGCATATAGGCCCACAGTGTGTCCGCCGAGTCGCCCACTAGTGTCTTTACGAACTCCTTCTGGTCGTAACCGGCTTTGCTACACCTGAGAACTTGGGTCGTAAATTCCTTCCAAGTCGTGTATAGGGAACTGAGCGCCTCGGAGGTGTCATTCTGCTGCACGACCAAGTCGCAGAGAGACTGAACGGCGTCGATATGGGCTCCTGAGATACGCAACACTTCATCCTCGAATTGGACATCTGGTGTAACATATGATTTTCTTTTTCTCTTGACCATCTCAATAGGCTCGCTTTTCCACAGATCGGAGAGGTTGGGAACCCACGACGGCAGTCCATGGCGTCGCTCAGGGTTCTGGCACGCAGCCAACAAGTCGAGCCCATTGCACGTCGGTAAGACGCTGCGAGCGGCCGCAACCAGGACATCCTTTAGGGGTTGCCGGTAGTCAGCCGCGAGTTTGTGGACATCAGGATCCGTCAACCCAATTACTGAAAAGACCTTGTCCCGCGGGTCAGTGGCCTTGGAGGCTCGGGAGAGGACTAGACAGATAGCGAGGTCTGTGAACCTCGATCCGTTGCGTGTCTTGGCCTTGATGCCTGCGAGAAGCTGTGCTTGACGATAAAACGGCAGCCGAATGGTGTCGGGGACGAAGCCACCACTCTGGTCGAGATTTGCGAAGGCCTCGGCGGCGGCAGCGAGGGTAGTGAATGGGCACGACGCCGCGCCGCAGAACACGGTAGGGGAATAGTTCAGGGCAACCTCTTGTCGGACCCAGGCGCGCTCCCACCATGGCCGGCTGAACAGGGCTGAGATGGCCTGCCAGTGCTGTTCAGTCTTCTCTGGGGAAGCAGGCTCGTACTTGAGCTCTTTCTGACCGGGCCCGCGTGACTTATCATTGCCCATCTCGTTGAGCAGTTGCATGGCGAGGTCCGAGTCGTCAGCCGCTTCACCAAGCCAGACGGTAACAACGGAGGCTGTCTTGTAGATGCGACGCATGAGCCCGACTTGCTGGCTTCGTTCGTCAATATCAGCCTGGTTGATGCCTGGTCCAGTTAGTCAGGTTAGAAAGGTAAGTAAACAAAACCCGTAAGTAAAGAAAGCCTTCAGGAAACGGAAACAAACACTCACAGATTTGGTCCACCCACCAACACGATTTCGAGCCTGATTTCGTCTTCAGGATGTGACGAAAGGCCGTTTCGACGTTCCGAGTTACCGGAAATCTATGACCGTCCAAGGCGATGGATCCGTCAAACTTGGGCTCGCCCCATGCTGCAATCCAGTTAGAGGTTCAGCGTGCCAACAACCATGGGAGAGCACTCACCGTACGAAAGAGCAGTAAACTGGGGGATCACTTTATCAGTCATGCCTCGGACGCTGGAAATCACGCCGCGCCTCCAGTTCAGGTTCACGTGGATGAGCTGTGCTTTGATGCAATCTGCTTCCTCATTCTCCACGAGGAGAAGGCGAATCTCGTCTTGTGCCAAAGGCCCATAGGCGTAAGGCTCGGGTTCCAGCCTCGCTGGTATAGCTGTAGCTGGTGCCGCAGCTGCCGGCGATGCTGGCGGTGGTGTCGCCGGGGCAGCCGGGGCAACTGGGGCCTTTGCAAAATTCTCCAAAGTTGGCATCCGCAGCCTCTCAAGAATGGCGGCCAGGGCGTTTTCAATGCGACCAAGCCGGGCGTCTAGCTCGCCAACGCTTTTGTAAATTGGGGCCACCATAGGATGCCGGCAGTACCGCTCCTCTAGATTTCCATCCATGTTCTCGAGGTATTGGCTCAATCAGCGAGGTGGTGGTGTGGTGTGGTGGTGTTGAGGAGGCCGACTCTATCTAAAAGGCCATCATCGAACAGATGTTGGAAGTCAGGCTTCGGAGTTCCAGTTGTGATGAAACAGCTGCCCTGCAAGTCGTCGGAATAACGCGCAGATGAGGGGAGTCACGAGTCCATCCAAATTCTCCTTCAACTCTTTACAGGGCTGCACGTTGGAAATCTGTTTGCATTTCAATTGCACTCCTGCCGTTCAAATCGGACGGTGTCTAGAATCAAGCGTACCTGCGGTCAAGTTAAAGTTATTGATCTAAGTAAATCCCAGCCAGCCAGCGATATTTTCGCAGATGGCGGAAACATGAGTCATCGTTGATGTACATACCTGCGTATACTGAGGCAATGGAAAGCATCTGCAATCACTCACTGTGAACAACATCGTGTAGAGGATGGATTGGTGCTGAATGGGGTGGGTTTAGAAGGATTCTAGTAGTGGCCAATCAATCATTGTCTTCGATCATACTATCCTCGGCTGCGGGGCAGCTATCACCTCCCAATAATAGCATCTGCTTCTTTTGAATTTACAATTGCTATGTTGTATTCTCCCCTTCTATCAGCTTTTCAATTATATCTAGCCCAGTCTCCAGAAACATGAATCTACTTTTGATATCCTATAGGCTTAGAGCTAAAGGAGGAAGATATGTCAACTCCTGACCTTAACGAAACCAAAGACATCGATTCCGGGGAGGACTCGGGAGGTTCCAAAGCCGCAAAGCAGAAGAAAACAATCGCGAACGAGGGTGTCTACAAATACCTGTCACTCAGAAGCGACACTCAGCAAATCCGTCTCTTCTTCGTCGAGCACGTCAATGAGCTCGGTAATCCGGTGGGACGACTCAGGAACTTCACACACAGCAGCGCACCATCCTACCAAGCACTGTCCTACACCTGGGATGCCGAAACACCTATGTACCATTTTCCAATCACCGGCACGACCAACAGCAAAGGTCGCGGTCTCGAGGTCCGCAAGACTTTGTGGGAGTTCCTCAGGGCCTTCGGCAAGACACCCCTTCATCAATGGATATGGATAGATCAGCTCTGCATTACTCAAGACGATCTTGCGGAGAGAAATTATCAGGCCCAGCGTATGGGGGATGTATACGCAGAGGCTTCTGAGGTGCTCATATGGCTTGAACCAAACACAGCAACGGATGAGATTTACTATCGTCCCGCGGATTTGTCCAAGTGGCTGGAGAGGCCAAATGAGGAAGGCAATTCTAGTCGCGGAGCTGATCGAGAACGCGTTTTTCGACATGCTGTGGGTCGTGCAGGAGATGAAGGTTCACTATCGGGACGTAGTGATAGATTGGGTGGATCTGCGTGCGCTCCTCCAAAACCTACCCGCGGGGTTTAGGAACCACACTATGAATATGAGGACGAAGTGGTTGTTGGAACAGGGCATTTTCGAGCAAAATCATTAGAATTCAGTAACGTCCATCTCTGCGTGCCGAAAAAATGTTGGATCCCAGATCACGTATGACTGCCTGGTAGGCATTCGTAGGCAACCATGCTATTGTCATGTATATAAGGACACCTAGTCACCCTAAGTGTTAAAATTGCCCGTGTTTTGCCCAGACGTTCTGATAAATACCCGGGGGGGGGGGGGGGGAAATAATATCGTCCAAACGGCTAATATCTTCCACCGACTACCACGAGGGTGGTGTGGGGGAGGCTTTGCCGACGATTATCGTATGATCCAGACACGATCTGCTTCTCTTGTGCATCCAAGTGGTCGCGTTTCAATACAATACACTGACGCCAACCCCTTCCACGCCCGGTGAGTTTGTCAGCAGCCCAGTCTCCTTGAGAGACAGTGGCATTCTTTCTATCCAATGCAAGCCTTTTGAACTCTTCTTGTCATACCACACTCCAGCTGCCTGAAAAATACGAGAAAGAGGACCAATTGATCTCAAGAACGAGACGATGCCAAACAGCTGGCTGAGGCAGGGCACATATGAGTTAACCTGTATGGCCACGATTCTGTCCACCTCAGCTGGTGGCTGTTGAAAGGCAATTGCCCAGACTAAGGCTGAGCTTGGCATGAGAATACTGCTGAAATACATATATTGGAGGGAGAATGGCTTCCAAACCTACCTTTCCCAGGTTCATTTCCAAAACATACCTGCACTTGGATCATATCTTGATACTTGAGAAGAACATCATCACAATGTCCGGTAAACAGGACGGAAAGATCTTTGATCCACCGAGGTCTCCACCTCAGCTCGTTGTCATCCTGAAGTCTGAAGCTGGGGTTCGAACCAGCCCTCATGGCATAACTTCTACTGATGCAAGTGCGAATGTCTCTGACCTTCGCGACATCCTCAATAACCACGGAGCCACCCTGATCCCCCTCTTCGGTCCGAGCGAAGATCGAGTGAAAGCTCAACAGCAGCAAACTCTGAAGATTGCGAACGCAGTTGCTTTACAAGGTAGTGAAGATCCCAGCTTACAAGATACTGTGCGAAATGTAGGGAAATCAGAGTCTTCAAAATCCTCCTACTGACCATTCTACAGGCGCATCCACTGTCCAAGCTGCCAGATCTGTCGACCTTCTATGGAGTTCAGGTCCCGGATGACCAGATTGAAGCACTGCAGAAGAACCTCCTTGCCAACACTCAGGTCGCAGCAGCATATCTGAGGCCTGTAGGCGTGGAGCCGATTTGGAGCATCCGCACCACTAACGCTGCAGATCCGGACCCTGCTACGCCAAACTACCTAGACCGCCAGCTATACCTCAACGCTTCCCCAGGCGGGATCGACGCCAAATACGCTAGTTTGTTTCCTGGAGGCCAAGGCGCCGGTATTCGCGTGATTGACTGCGAGCGCGGTTGGAGATTCAGCCACGAAGATTTGGTAGTCAACCAGGGTGGGATCATCTATGGTTCTAGTCTGACAACTTCTGAATCACACGGAACCGCAGTAATCGGAATCATTAGCGGTGATAAGAACGCCGTCGGAATCCAAGGCATTACGCCTGACGCTGTCATCAGTGGTTCCTCTTTCAATCCTACCTGGGCGGCCACTACGATCAAGAAAGCCACAGAAAAGCTCACAGCAGGCGATGTAATTCTGCTTGAGCAGCACCTTCCAGGGCCAAATGCAAAAGGTAGCGGACAACAGGGCTACATTCCAATCGAATGGTTGTATGATACCTTCGTCGCTATTCAGGAAGCAGTGGCCAAGGGAATCGTTGTGGTCGAGGCTGGAGGCAATGGATGGGAGGACCTCGACGACCCAATATATGACAAGCCACTCACGGGGTTCCCTCCGCAGTGGAAGAATCCTTTCAATCCGGCGAACCCATCATCAGGTGCTGTTATCGTTGGAGCTGGAGCACCTCCATCAGGTACTCATGGTAGAGACCATGGGACTGACAGATCAAGACTCAGCTTCTCATGTTGGGGATCACGGATCGATGTGCAAGGGTGGGGAGAGGAGGTAACTACCTCAGGATGGGCTGGTGACTTGCAAGGTGGAACTAATCCAGACTTGTTCTATACCGACACATTCAATGGGACCTCTAGTGCCAGTCCTGTCGTCACCGGGGCTTTGATCAGCATCCAAGGAATTCTCAAAGCCCGTGGACGTCGACAGCTTACGTCTCATGAAGCACGGAAGCTGCTTCGCAAAATCGGCAGTCCACAACAAGCCGACACAAGCGCACCGCTGACACAACGGATTGGAAAGCGACCGAACCTCCGTACCCTCATTCCAGCGGCTGCAAAATTCCAGTGTAGGAGCGCTGACTTTGACGGCGACGGAAAGGCAGAGATTCTCGTTTCGAGCCCCCAGGGTATCGCTCTCCTGAAGCAAAACGCGAATAGCTTCCAGGCAACAGTTTTTCACAACAACGGTGACCGCTTGGGCGGCCAATGGCTTCTGAACACGGCTGACAATATCTTTGGCCCAGTGGCTGACTTCGATGGAGACCATCACGCTGAATCATTTGTTGTCAGCCCTTGGGGTATCGGCATCCTCAAGCAAGTAGGCATTGTCATGACACCTCTATTGATGAAGCCTAATGGTACCCGCTTTGGCGGCTGGCTTCTCAACACGGTAGATAATTCATTTGGACCAGCTGCTGACTTTGATGGAGATGGTATCGCTGAGATCCTGGTAACCAGTCCTTGGGGCATCGGAATCTTGAAGAGAAATGGCTCTACCCTCACTCCGCTGATGATGGCTCCTAATGGGACCCGATTCAGCGGCTCATGGCTACTCAACACTGCCGACAATGACTTCAGCCAGGTCGGCGATTTCAGTGGAGATGGCAAAGCCGATATACTGGTGACAAGCCCATGGGGTATTGGGATCCTGACTCTCGATGGCTCAACCCTCAGAGTTCTCACAATGGTCCCGAACGGGACCCGCATTGGAGGATGGCTCTTGAACACTGCAGACAATCGCTTCGGTCCTGTTGGAGACTTTGACGGAGACAGAAAAGCTGAGATCCTGCTCACTAGTCCTTGGGGAATTGGCGTTCTCAAATTTAACAACGGCACCTTCACAAACCCGATGTTCCAGCCCAACGGAACTAAGTTCGGTGGTTGGGTATTGAATACTGCTGATGACGATTTCGCAATATCCCGAGACTTCGACGGCGATAACAAAGACGAAATCCTAGTCGCGAGTCCTCGGGGTGTTGGAGTCTTGAAGCTTGCTGGTATCACCATGACTGCTCCTATGATGAAACCGAATGGCACGCGTTTTATGCCAGGAGGATGGCTTCTCAATACTGCCAATGATTGGCTTGGGAGCGCTGCTAAGTTCACGAGGACTGACAGGTCGAGCGTTCTCATTGAGAGCCCTTGGGGAATTGGTCTGTTGGAAATGAGCGGTGACACAATGGTAGCACCGGCGATGAAGGCTAATGGTATGATAGGACTTTGGAAGCTTGATACTGCTGAGCATGATATAGGCCATGGGGTCTGAGATTTATGTGCAGAATCTATGATGGCTGCGATTGCCAAACAGTCGCACAGATTGTATGCTTCTGTATTGTCATTAATCAAAATTGAAGCTTCCGCCTTATTTGGGCCATATGCAGCACACATACGTCAGGCTGAGCAGCATCTCAACCTTCTCTGGTAATAGGCTCGGATCTGACTTGGCTGCAAGATCGGTATCTCGTTCCATTCTCATCCGTTATGTCCCCGAAGGTGACCTCCTCGGGTCCCCATGTGTGTGTGAGGATAGCATATGGGGAATATCGTCGACGAACTCCGTTAATAGGGCGCACAACGGGTCGGGTATTGGGTTTACCTAAGTAGTCTTGGGTAAACCCACGGGTAATTTAATATAACTCGACCTATCCTATAAAGGCTTATTACTTAAGGCGGGTAATTGGCTCTCGATCCT
The DNA here is from genome assembly GCA_021432625.1 of Leptodontidium sp. 2 PMI_412. Taxonomy (NCBI): domain Eukaryota; kingdom Fungi; phylum Ascomycota; class Leotiomycetes; order Helotiales; family Leptodontidiaceae; genus Leptodontidium; species Leptodontidium sp. 2 PMI_412. Next base: position 19,499 of record MU270739.1, read on the forward strand.
CTTTAATTAAGCCTTATTTTTCTTAAGTCACGACCGAAGGCGCTACATTCGTACGCGATGAGTTCTTTGCACTCCCGTTGAACCTCTGCGTCAGTGTACCAGATGTACCGGGCGTCGAATATCTTCTCCTGGAGTGCCCATGCACGAGTCCCTAGGGGCTCTTCAATGACTTCGACCTTCCTGTAGATTCCCGTCAATATTCTTTGTCGTGCTTTGATGGGCGTATCATTGCCTCTGGTTTGAAGAATACCTGGATCTAGAGACGGATCCTGCGGTCTCGAGAAGAGTGACCACTCCGGATTCTCCAAGGATGCTGGAGCGATCACAAAAGTAGCATTCTCGTACACGGCTGCCATCTTACTCGAATCCAACTCCCAATCTCTTTCGTCATCTTGTATGATGTATAAGCAGTCTACCCAGAGGTGCTTCACGTCCAACCTGCGACAAACCATAATTGAATCCTGGAATGCCCTGGGAAAGGCGTCCCAATCGATTCTCCGTCGGTGCTCTGCTATGTTTGCGCGTGTCGAAGTCACGAACGAGCCCCCGCCCCAGCAGTAGCTGAGCGCTGCATACGGATGTAGAGCTAGAGCTCCCATAATCACCCTCAACCAACCTGATGGGATCCCCTGCCGAACCAACGTGAAGGAGGCGTATGGGAGGGAAGTGAGACGTCCGTCGACAGGCCTGATGCGTCTCTAGGTACCGCTTTATGCAATTGATCAGGAAGCCAAACGAGACCTCCGAGTCTGATCGGCTTGGGAGATCCTTTGCTGGCGCGATGACACCCCGCGCGCGACACCGTTGCCTCGCTGCCTGGAGCGTATATATCAACGAAACGATCTCTGCATATCCCCTCCGTGAACCAAAGCGTCACTGGCCGCCCTGGCTCAAGCCAGATGGTGAGTTTTGCTCGCTGAAGATACCCGTAGTAGGCAGCGTGAGCTCGACTAAGCAGGTCGCAGAAGCGACATCCGGACTGGGCGGAGGTCCGAAGGTGTTCCAATGTACGTCCCTCTAGGCCAAGCACCTTGTCGTATTGCCAGTCATATCCCCCTCTTCTTATGAGCGAGGCTGGATCGAGGTTATGGCAAGTGACGCAGTAGATTGATTTGGGATTTAGATTTTGTTGAGGTGCTCGGGCCACTGAAGCTACTTTGCTTAGCTTCTCTCCCATAGTTAAGACGCAATAAGGATATGAGAGAGGCCTTGAAGTATTGATAAAGACAGAAAGGACGATAGTTTCCAGTGCGGGCCTGAATGTTGTCGCACATGTGGCGTTAATGGCAACAGATAGCGTCAGTGCCGATTACCCCATGTGGATCTGGGCACAGACGGTCCTGGGTACTGTAAATAAACCAAGTGAAAAGTGGTTTCTCAGATCCAAGATCCCACGTGCATAACCTCAAAAGTTATCCCAGAAGTAATCGCATGGACGAGCACGGGAAACGTGAACCGCTCTTTTTTCTTTTTGTTTCCTCATAAAGACTGGTGCGAATTCTAACCAATCAAGCAAGCGTTTTGATTCAGACGACTTGATTAGATGCATGTAATTCCCGCCTGCAAGCCACGAACTACCCCGCTTCTATGCCGCAATCATTAACACGTAGCTGTACACCACTACCAAGGCTCCAAGAAACCTCCAAGCCTGGGGCTGAACTGCCAAGGAGGAAGCTGCACTTGTTGTACCAGTCGCTGTCGCTGTCGCTGTCGCACTCCCACTGGAACCCACTCCGGTGGTCCTTGTTGCCGTGGAGGACCCCGTGGAGGTTGCCGATGTCGTGCTGAGACCCGCCGAAGTGGATGGTTGGGAAGCCTCATCTCGTAGAGGTGACATGACCTGACATTTCTTTGATTTAGCATTCGACCAACCAAAAGAACATTCGAGACGGAGATCGACCCACCCGATCGAGTACATGCATCAGCCCATTGTTTGTGCTACAGTCATGGTCAGCTACTCTCCCTCCAGTTTGGGAGGATGGTATAGCCTTCTCTACAACATACATGACATTGGATCGTGTCAACTTTGCATCGTTGAAGTAGATGTCGCCATCCTTACGAGTTACCCGAACTGTCGCGTTGCTGAGAGTTTTGAAAGTCTGTCCATCTGTCAAGAAATTCGTATAAAGTGGTTGAGGAATGGTGTGGAACATTAGGGCATTGGTGAGAGCCGACACGTTTGCTTTGATGTCCGGGCTGCCAGCATCGAGGAAAGCTTGATCCGATGGACCGAGACAGGTGACATTGTTGGTGTGATCAAGGATTGAAGAAAGTCCAGTGCGGTTGAGAGCAGCATCTAGAGAAAAGAGACGCCACGCGCGAATCGTTTTCGTGCATGTGTCCGGCAGGGTGAGGAACCTTCGTTTCGTTAGCCTAAATGCTAGGGAGGTGCCCTCTGGAGAGGATAGTCACAAACCCGTCGACTGTGTGGAACCTGCCTCCCTCCCAGACTTGGTCGATCGCTGTCAAATTGACTCGGCGGCCACGACCGGATTGTACATATAAATCTGGGGATGTTGAAGCATTCTGAGCTATGAACACTACTTGGCCGTCTTGATTTGCAGTTGTTGCTCCCAAGGAAGACAATGCGGCGCCGGCAGACCGATTGTTGTAAGTTGGACCCCTGAGCCCAGTCGGCACTGTAAGGCCATCTGGATCACCAAAGCTTTCCTGGGTGAAGAGGCCACTGAGCATATGGTATTGGAGCACGGGCTGCAAGTTAGCTTGCGAAATGCTGGGAAATGTTTGTCCGGTAGCCTGCGAGAAGCTCAGAAAAGCATTGTTATCTGGAACCAGGACAGTCTGCGGCGCAGAAGCTGAGTAGGAAAATAAACTGGAGGCCAGAGCCGGATCTGTTGAAAGGAGGCTGGTGAAATTGGAAAGTTGGGGATGTGTCGAGATAGCAGAAAGGAATGATTGAGCCTGGACGATGGTGGGCAAGCTGAAAATGCAGAGGATTACATGAAATTCACAGAGAAGCAGCATTTTGAACCTTTTTGGAGCTCAACTCAGTCGCAGGAAGCTTGATTGCAAACAGATCATGGCACGAACAAAATACTTAAGTTGGAAGTGCACACAGAATGGCCAAGATATGCTGCTAAAAGCGGATGCATGATTGAAAAGCTCATGGACCACTTGTAGGTCTCCATATGCAGCCTTACGGGGGGGACCGCTGGTGTGCTATTGGTGGGGGGGATTCGGGATGTGCTGTGTTTGGTCGGGGCAATCAGCCCTTATGTATGGCATCGGATTTCTCCCCTACACAGCCTCAGAGAGTCCGTAAGTATGGCTGCTAGTTGGCGTCCCCAGCCAGTCCACGTCAGACATCTCAGGCAGCATTTTCAAACTGTCGCATTGCTTTGCTTCCTTAGTTGTGCAATATCCCATCCAAGAAATAACTCTGCCGCCGAAGATATCCAAGTTTGATGCGTCGTTCTTCCCACCTCTCATAATGTTACATTTAAGATCCACATGGACGTTTCTCTTCTTTACACTCGCCGCCCACCTCACAGATGCCGTATCTTTCGCACCGGCTCCAACTCAAGCCGACCAACAGACTCCAGTCCTTAGATTCGAGAGTCTACCAACCATCACAGGGGGTGCTCTCCATAACCAAGCAAAGGCGAGACAAGTAGGAGAACAGAACCCAATCTGCGGCTGGATAAATGGAAATGGAGGTTTGCAGCCTCTCTCACGATCTGTGCCCCGCCATCATCACAACTCTGTTCTCTTTTCTATTCTTCGGAAGTCCTTCAGCGAATATGCAACTGATGGATGCTAACCCAATTGTGTGTCAATAGCATCTGCCGTGAGCTGCGGCGCCAGCTTCTATTGCGCTACGCAACAATCCTTCGTTGGATGCTGTGAAATATCTAGTTGCGCTGGGATTGTGACGACCTGTTACGATATATTGGGGTCGATATGTGATGCTGCTTGTCAACAAAATGTCGCAAATCTAGTCTGGTAAGTCAACGCCTACCATCTCCTTGTGGCCATGTCAAATTTAATTAACATTGGCATAGTGCGTCCCCTTTGCCATACTGTGCCACCTATGGATATAGCGGGGGATCAATCGGCTATGGATGTGCTGTCGCGACAGGCTACAAGGTCTCTGTTCTGCTCAGTGTCACGACTAGTGACGGGGGCTCGCTGTCTCTCCTCACTCCATCCTCCTCTAGCCCCCCCACGAGTTCTCCAGCCTCCTCTTCCACTACAACCTCAACAACATCTCCAGTCTCGCCATCTACAAACAATGGATTAGGTGGAGGTGCCATTGCTGGAATTGTAATCGGCGCCATTGCAGCCATTGCACTCATCGGAATCCTTGTCTTCCTGATCCTCAGGCGCCACCGCAACCCGCCCCGAGAGATGGGAAATACCGCACAGCAAATGCAGGGTACACAGCAAGATCAATACCCCATGCAAGACTACAGAGGCGAACCATATACCGATATGCCAGTGGTGCCCTCCCCAGGTTACAAAGTGGAATCTCCACAACGCAGCCCGCCGCCAGGGAACATGCCGTCGCCGCCCTCGCCATACTGGTCGGAAAATAGCCGTACCCCGAGAAATAGCCAACAGATTTACTCGGGACCACTGATGCCGGAGATGATGGGCGATGCTAGTCATGTAAGGGGCGACCAGTAGGTAGAAGATTCGATACTATCTATTGCATACCTATGTTTTCGTGGGACTTCAACGAGGCGTTTAGGCTTTGACGGACGGCCACCCCTGCTCTTGCTTTCCTATGTATAGATAATTTTGAGATGTCATCGCATACTTGCTTCTTGACTGCAAACGTAGGCCCGTTCGTGACAAAGACAGCTGCAGATGCTGTTATAATAAAGGGCTAAATTCAAAAATGGTGAAGTATTTATTAGAAATCCAATTGTTAAAGGCCCCAGCTAAATCCACACACGGGAATAGCTAAATCAACACATGCCAAGTAATTTTTGGAAATCTGGAGTGTGCATTTATCACCCTTGCCCCACCATACAAATTAGTACTACAGAGCAAGGGCCATTTATGTATTCTACGTAATTATGCCAAATGATCTTCATCATCCAATTCAAAGTCCGCATCTTGAGTATATACCTCTACTCCGGCAATTACATCCCTCTGTATCACAGCAGCAGAAGCTGTAGTAGCATCTACAGTACTATCTGACTGATATATTGATGACATACCATGCATGTAACCTCTCTCA
>MU270740.1:0-24343 GCA_021432625.1 Leptodontidium sp. 2 PMI_412
CAATCGTCTGCAGTCAAAATATCATGTGATAGCAGTTGCTCTCGCTCTTCGTCAGATTGAGCTCTTTTCCGTGCCTCCGCGCCATGCATATACTCGGCGAAGTTGATACAAAAGTGGTCGATTCGGTCCCGTAGCTTGATAGACCTCTCAATCATAGAATATAAAGAGTTCCAGCGAGTAGCGTTATTAATCACTAAGTTTAGGTAGTCAAAATCTCCCTTTTCTTCGCCATTCAGGCCTCTGATATCTGCAAACTTTTCCCGGCGCTATGGCGATCGAGTAATGAAAATAATAATATTGTAAAGCTTTCTAACAAGTCCCCTCTTTCTCCACAACTTCAATTCTTTGATTAGATCTTTGTAGACGGCTTGATTGACTTCTTGCTCAAAAGCATCATATTCCGTACCAAAAAGAAAGGCTTTAGCAGATAGGTTGATTACATGGCCTAAACAGCGAAGGCGACGTGCTTTACGCCTCTGAGCGGTCATATCAGGAAAGAAGTGCTTAAGAATAGCTTCAATGGCGGTATCGTTATTAGTCGCATTGTCCGTGACGAAGTAGCCAATATTGTCCTTCAATTCGTAGTCGTTAATCACTTGTATAATAACCTCCGCTTGATTCTCCCCCGAATGAGAGCCATAGAGCTATCGAATAGCCAGCAAAGTCTAGAAATCAAGAATTATTAAGTTAGTCATGTTTTCCAAAAGTGAAGGTATGTGGTGAGAAAATCCAACAAATGCGCATCGGCGAATTGCTCATCTGCCACGCAACATTATAAAAATCTGAGTAGTACGTTTTGATAAACTAATGAAGCGCTATCAGAATATCTAACTATTTCCCAGAAATGTTGCGTGGCAGATTAGAAACAATCAAGTGAAGTTGGGCCGGATGCGGGGGGCACTTCTGACATCCGACCAAAAACATTAAGGTAAACATGACTTACTGATTTATTAACCCCTACGGCGTCTATATAATGTGCAACGATGCCCATTAGAGCCAAATAGTTGGGAGAAGTCCAAAGATCAAATGAGAAGTGTATTTTGCTGATAGATTGGCGTAGTTCCTTCTTTAATACCTCTTTCCGGGCTTCAAAAGCAGTTATGATCCATTTGCGTATAGTTTTGCTAGCCTGGGGTAACAGTTAACTAATATTCGGGTATAACACCTCTAACAGCTCAACAAACAACGTATTGACCATTAGACTGAGTGAAAGTTGACAGATGACGACGAAGGCTACTAGAGCATCGATAAATGGCTGTCTTTTGACTATAACAGCGACGTTAACGTATACTTCAGCCTAGCGAATTGACACTTCTTCCGTTATGGGTTTACCATTCCAGTGTATTGTAGGCTGAATTGGCGTCCTCCTGCCATGCTCTGATATTCCGTGGGTTCGCATTAGGTGATCGATTTTATTCTGAGAATTGGCAGTGGAAAATTAAGTACAATCGCACCATCGGCACTTCCAGTACTTCCGGTTTTGAAGAGATTTACCCCGTTTATCTTTCCCTAGGCCAATTAGTACTACATACTAGATAGACAGGATATATACCCTTGGTTACCCGGAAAAGCTCAGATGCTTGCTCGGGCCCCCAATACCACGCATCCTTGACTTCCCTAGGCGTACGATATGGCTCATAGGTAATAAATCGAATCGATTTAACCTTAATTTGGTGATCTTGAGGTATACTATCAAGGACCTGTTAATATTGGATTTTGTCGGCCAAAGCTCTTTAGAAAGCTTGAATTTGAGGGGTATCGTTGCTCTATGGATTTGTAGGCGTATCCCCTGAATTAAGAGTAGTCAAATCAGAATCACCGTCGTTAATATCAATGGCGGTTACAAGAGAAGCCATACTGTAAGGTAATTCCAAAAGATGATAGATGGAAAGTAAAGAATTAAGAATTGACAGGTTCAAAGTTGAATTTACGAGCTGGATTTACAAAATGAATAAAAATATGTACAGTGACATTAGTACCACCAGAAATAAGGTTCAATTAGGTGGAAATTAATGTATCATTCATTAGAAATATCGTGGTTAGGAACCCAGCTCGTCGGAGGTTAATTACCACCACCCTATATAAAATTACCCCTATTTTGCCTTGCCCAGCCTAGCCCAGCCTCCCCCCTTGGCTAGGCTAGGCTGAGCAGAAAGCTAGGCTAGGATTAGGCTAGGAGTAGCTGCTTGGAGGACAGGCGAGGAGGAGGAAGGCTTGGGCAGGCTGACTTGGGCGGAGGCTAGGCTGGGCGAAGTCATACGCTGTCCCTATGCCCGCCTTTTTATCAATGTCACACTAGAAAGTTCACGTAGAGATATAGCTCCTCTTCTTTTATGAGGTTAATCCAAGCAGACAGCGACCAAGATTTATCTGCTTAAGCAAAAGTGCTTTCTACTTGTGCAGTCTATTCTTCTCCTTCCACGGCGGCTTCTATGTGCCCCGGACTCACGGCAAGCTTTACGCCCGTTGGATCTTGCCAAACTGGATAAAGGTTTCGGCAGACCGGTACAGTGGATTCAATCGCATTTCCATGCTATTGGAAGAGATAATAGTGGGTGTTGACTACCACACTTTCGCTCTCCGCGAAAGTGGGAGAAAGCGAGTTGTCCCCGCCCAAATTGGCTTGAAAAGAGCTCAAAAAAGACGCGATTTCTTGACTTCTAAGAGTTATAACTTAACGCCACGACAATTAAATTTAATAAAAAATAAATGCATCGATAGCTTAAAGTATGCGCTATCGATGCATCCATTTTTTATTAAATTTAATTGTCGTGGTGTTAAGTTATAATTCATTATACGTGCTTTTGCGACACTTTTTGATACCTTTTTTGCGGGGGAAAATCACGTCTCGATTTTTGGTGAGGATTCCCATACAAATCGAGCGGGGACAACTCGCTTTCCGGGGACAACTTGCTTTCTCGTACTTTTGGGTAGGGTCTGGGCTCACTAAGCTCTACCAGGTTGGCTTTGTCAATGCAGCAGGTGTCAATCCAAGCGTATCCGAAACCATCCTCCATGGCTTGTCGACAACATCCCCGAAACTTGACCGACCCCAGGCCGGGTTTATCGATTTCTCCACTTTCGATATCGCGGAAAGTAAGCTCTTCGTAGTCGCTCCCCCAGGTATGTGACAGTATGGCGTACGAAGGAGTCTTGTAGTCGAGGAACTCCTCCAGCTTAAATGTTTTGACGTTGATTAGGCGCATTGCGGGTCTTGTGGACGATCTGGAATATGGAGAGGATCGAGTGGGGAACGCAAGGACGTTTTCGGGGCGCCAGGAGGAAATCGACGACCGCGGTCATACACGGTATGCTGTGTTCGACGTGGATTGCAGCACTGCGATCGAGTGCCTCAGAGATGCGCCTTATTCGGTGTCGAGGTGGACGCGTCGCAGTATGCTCGATTGCCTGGTTTTGCGGACGAAGTAGGCGGAAATGAAAGGAACACTCGAGATGCTGAGGGTAAGTTGAAGCAGTTGGGCACCAAACTACTTCCTACACATAGCCAGTTCTGCTGCCACATCACTTCCAACAAGCCACTAATCCTGCCATCACGCTTGTGAATTATCAAGCTGCTATTTTTGTTGTCGCACCATTTTCAACATGGAGCCAGTTTAATGATCACCCATTTGCATCCATCAATGAGGAGCCGGTTCTGCTGCCACACTTTTGCATCCTTCAAATGAGTAGCTATTTTTGCTGCCACACTTTTCATCTTACGATCCACCTCCCGATATCTATCCGTCGAACAGTAGATGAAGTCGATAAAAAGGGTATTATAGCTATGAAGTAACCAAGTGATTGATCCACGAGGTCTTATCCTCTGGCGACCCTCCGCAAGCTCCGGTGGCCTTCGGGACCTCGCTTCGCCACGGTCTGGAAAGCACTTTTATACTGTGTTTACAATGTAATATTCTCTTCAGCCCGTGGCTGGCGCTAATCCACGGCCCTCCGCAAGCTACGGGGTGGATTCCGGACTTCAGGTTAATACATTTTTTCCCCCTTATATATCAGTTCTCTTTCTAAATCTTCCTGCTCTCCTCGTCCCCTTCTGAATCGTCCCACTCGCCCCAATCACCCTCTTCTTTACGTATAGCCCTGTCTCGCATAGCCTCACGCCACGACGCCTCTCTTCCCTTCCGTAACTCTTCTTCATCCGGTAAAGGTCTTTTCGGGGCTTGTAAGGAAGTACAGGCTTCAATTCGATATCTTCGCCATCGGGATGTTCTAAGTGCTCTCGTGGAGGAGTCATGCCACCTGCGACTTCAAACACGTTTTCAACCTCGTGCGGATATCCCTCGACTTCTTGCGAATGTCCCTCGACCTCTTGCAAACGTGGCCATTGCGGTTTCCAACCATCCCAACCTCCTTCCGGAACCTCCCAACCTACGTAGCCGCAAGACCTCTCTCGAGGCTCCATATACCCTTCCCACTGTCGATACGGCCCGTCGAGGTATTCTGGCCCCTTCTCAAAAGTTGCTAACTGCCAATTACCAAACCAACGATCCACTTGTAGCCACCGCTCTCGACCTTCAAGCCAGCTTGCCTTTTGCTTCTCAAGCCTTAATCGGTTTCGCATAGCTTCTTCAATAACCCTTTGTGCTCGGGCGAATTGACGTACTCGCCCTTCGTTTGATACTGGCTTACCCTTCTTTCTTGATGCACGTCGCGAAGTCGAGATCGGCAAGGGGTACATACAGGTCTTTCGGCCGGAAAAGTCGTTTGCGGATCGGTATTGCTTGCAGGTCGGGCAGTAAACAGGACAGGAGATACAGGCATAAGTCGTACTATCACTTTCAGAAGCCGGCCGCACGCGCTGGCAAAGCACACAGCGTCGATTGTCAGTCATTTTGCGTTGATTTACGTATCAATTGCGTAGAGCGCGTGTATACAATTGAGATTTTGATGTTCCCGCACGGAACACCACGTGACCGCATTTTTAAAGATTCTACGGAAGATCGCTCAATATATCTGAAAACATCACAAAAAGCACGAATCAAATTTTTGGAAAGCACACCTCAAAGCACCTCGAAAGTCCCTCAGAAGGGTCAGAACTAGCCTCCTGGGCTAGGTATTTTCCTTTATGGCATGCCTAGCCCAGCGAGCGCCAGTTCTGATCAATCTGAAGGGACACCTGTCACTTCCACCAAGCAAGCACCGAGAACAACGCTACGACGACCACGAGAAATGGCCCTCCCCTTCCACGGGATAGGCTTCACACTCAGCAGTAACATAGGAACCTGAGACCGCGGTACTATCAACAATACATAGCATTTGCAGCACGATTCACCAGAGACCCGAAGCTCTATCAGATTCCTTTATTCAGAACCTTTTCAACTCGTGGTGGAAGAGGTGTCAAGCTGTTATTGATGCTCAAGGAGGTCCGACGAAATACTAATTGGGAAGGCGGTGGCCGAATTTGGGGGCGGTGAAGGGAGTAAGAGCCGTTCCGTACTGTAAATTCCATGTAATTCTACTCAATTTTACTGGCCAGAGCCCCCTGCTCCCCTCCTTGTTACCACCCTTGATATATGACGCAAAAACACCCCCGGCTAACATTTATTCAGGGGGCGGGGGGGCATAGTAGTATTGAACATGCATGTTCCCTCTTAAGTCCTTAATCCGTTAATTTTACATAGTAATTTAACCTTCGGCATTAAATTGCCCTTTCCAGTCCGTTCATCGGACTTTTGCACTCCGATTTTCCACGCTTATGAGATCAATCCGTTGTGCCGATTAACCCTTCAAGGAAAGGCTTGTGCCATCCTTCTACATAAACCATATGTTACCCATCATCATATCTTATCTCAGCCTCACCTTCGTTCACTTCACCAGTTAAATCTTTGAAAATGGTACGCCTGATTGCTGATTTGGCGGCAAAGCTAGCACTTTTTGTTCTCATCGTTCCTTGCCTTGCGCTCCCATCTAGAGGGTTGGCGCAAGTCAAGAGTCGAGCCTCTGAGTTGAGCGAATCATATGATTATATCATCGTCGGTGGTGGAACCTCTGGCCTGGGTGTCGCGGACCGATTGACCCAGGATGGAACAAGTATATACTCACACAATTTCTGTCAACTCGGACCTTCTGCTAATTCTCTGTCCAGAAACTGTGTTAGTTGTCGAGTATGGATATCTTGAAGATATGAGCCCGGACATTCTCGTCCCAGCAGCAGCAACCTATGGTCGGAATATGTCTCATTTCCTCGACTATATGTCTGTGCCGCAGATTGAATTGAACAACCAAACTACTATTGCCTACGCCCCCACAATTGTAGGAGGGGCATCAGCTGTCGATCATATGATATTTGATCGAGGCTCGGTTAATGATTACGATAATTGGGAGAAGCTTCAGAATCCTGGATGGGGATGGAATGAGCTGTTTCCTTACTTTCAAAAGGTTAAATACTGAAAATATATTGTGATCATTTTGCTAATATGTAAAATAGAGTGTGACCTTCACCCCGCCTACTTCAGGCGAACAGGAAAAATACGGATATACTTACGACGAAAGCGCTTATGGAGGTAATGGACCAATCTATGCGAGCTACCCTCCGTTTCAGTGGCCACAACAAAGTACGTACTCTTTCCTACGCCTCCCCCGCCCTCATTTCTTTCCGCCACCCCCTTTTTTGGGCCCTTACGACGTCTAACCAACAGACAGAACTGCAATGGAATGCCTGGCTCGATCTCGGCGTCAAACCTACGAAAGAAGGGGCTGGTGGGGAAGCCCTTGGCCTTTTCTGGATCCCTAGCTCTATGGATCCAAAGACCAAAACGAGGTCCTATGCGAAAACAGGCTATTATGATGCATCTTCCTCTCGGGAGAATTACCATATCCTAATGGGTTACCAAGCTAGAGAAATTGTCATTTCAAATCTGCGAGCTGAGGGTATCATCATCCAAGCGAGAGCTGGCACCAACACAACGAATACTAAAGTTTCGGCAAAGAGGGAGGTTGTCTTGGCAGCTGGTGCCTTTGGGAGCCCTATACTTTTGCAGCGCAGTGGAGTTGGGCCAAAGGATCTGCTGCGGAGTGCTGGGATTGATGTGAAGCTGGACCTTCCTGGAGTCGGCCAAAATTTGCAAGATCATTCGGCTACTATACTACAGTACAATTGTATGGGAATTCTCTAACCTTTCTTTACTTTGCTAATATTGAACAGATACGACCAACCTTGAACCAAACACTTTGACCGCCAATATCAGCCCAACCTTTAAAGCGGAAGTGGAAGAAGAATATTTTAATAATCAAACTGGTGAGCTAAAAAATACCTCGCAATACATTGGCAGCCATCAAACTCATTCTCATGTCTGCTTTAGGCCCAATGACTGTGGGATACGGAAACAGTGCCGTTTTCCTGCCCCTTTCAGCTATCGACCCAAACTACGAAAACTTACTCGCCAAACTAGCCGCTCAAGATTCCGCAAACTTCCTCCCATCAACATATGACACAACTCTCCAAGCTGGCTATTCCCTCCAAAAGACTCTCCTTCAGGCCTCATTCGCTTCTCATAAATCTGCTATCCTCGAAGTATGGTTTCATGGCGACCCCACCGTCCTCTTGGTTTTCCAAAAGCCCCTCTCCAGGGGAACTGTCTCGATTAATACTACCTCACCGTTCTCCAACCCCCTCATTGACCCACGAACTTTCTCTAACCCACTTGACCTTGAAATAGATGTTTCAATGGTAAAATACGTGCGGAAGTGGTTTTCGGCTGCAAGTCAAGGTTCCCTTACTCCTGTTGAGAATCTCCCTGGCAATGCAGTGCAAAGCGACGAACAGATTATTGCTGCTATTAGACAGCTTTCCTCACCGTCAGTTGGGCATCCGATGGGAACTTGTGCGATGATGCCTCTCAAACTAGGCGGAGTTGTTGGGCCCGATTTGTTAGTTCATGGTATTAAAGGATTGAGTGTTGTGGATGCGAGTATTATGCCCCTTGCACCCGCTACGCATCCAATTTCTACCGTCTATGCCGTTGCTGAGAAGGTGAGTTCAAGTTTGATTGCTTTGAGTTGCTATTACTACGGGACTAATGGTGATGTCTTCTAGGCATCGGATCTGATCAAGAGCAGGGAAAGTAGCGGCTCATGTTGATGGAACAACTGTGGTGATGGAATGGTGCCGCACTTTAATGCTGCTGCTTAAGTAAAGCCCGCTACTTAGAGTCTCCTCAAAAAGACGCTCCCACCCTCCAGGCGAGAAGTAATTGTAACTTTCCGGTATTTCTGATTGCACTTTAACCAATTTTATTTTTCACATTAACATTCACAAAAATAGGGTGGGTTGTCTAACCACGCTATGATTGTGGTAGATGGCTGATCTTTGTGCTATGAATAGAAGATTGGCTGAAAATTCTTCATGCAACTGCTTTAGCTCATCGCCCTGCAGCATGGCTTCTTGCGCGGTACCCCGACCGGCTATTGGTGAGTTGTATGCCGTAGGATTATATCCATAATTCGCATAGAACGGCGATACTCTAATGGTCTCTTGATCCGCGCTGTTGTATGCAAACCGAGCAAGTGGGAGTAGTTGAACTCAGTTGTTCTGTTTGTAGTTCACGTAATATCGAAGATAAGTCTCCATTATCTGATTGATTCGTTCCGTTTGTGCATCCGTTTCGGGGTGAAAGGCTGTTGACATTTTCTGCTTCATCCCCAGGAGTGCCACAAAGGTTTTCCAGGACTTCGAGGTAAAGAGCTTGTCTCTGTCCGAGATGACCTCGTCTGGTGTTCCATAGTTTGCGAAGATCGTTCGCAGGAACAGTTGTGCCATATTGCTGGCATCCTGGGTTCCCAAGACCGGTACCATGTATGCGTACTTGGTGAACCTATCCGTGAGTCGTATACGATTCCTGTGATTGGGTCCATTGAGGGTGGTAGTTCGACCACGAAGTCCAAAGCGATCGACTTCCATGGGCGTGGTGGTGTCGTGGGTGACTTCATGAGCCCATACGGAGCATGGCGAGCTGCCTTGTTCCGAATGCATGTGTCACAAGATGATACCACATCCTTGACTACTTTCCTCATGCCGGGGAAGTAATATTCCCTGGAGAGCCTAGACAATGTCTTGGCAATCCCTTGGTGACCGTGGGCCGGTAGCCCGTGGTGTTCCGTGACGAACTTTACTCTATCCCGAGTGGGTACATAGATTCGTCCCTGATACTTAAAAGTTCCTCCCGAGGTGAAGGAGAATCCTTCGCCCAGCTGTCTTCGTTGTTCGGCTACGACCGGGTCGTTGGCGTGGCCTTTCCAGATCCTTTCTGCGACCTGGCCGGTAGTAGCCAGTTGTCGATGAGCAACGGACGCGCAAATTTCGCCGTGTGTCGCACATGTGGGACCATGTCGAGAATGTCCACCTATGCAAGTTCCCAGTAGAGCAGCTCATCATCTTCCCCATCCTGTCTGTAAGGCTCGGGGGTCCGTTCTCAATCACGCGATGGATTTCAAAAATCACGTGGCAATGATCCATGAGATCAACCTTCGACGTAGAGCTTGCCCTGACTGCTTTTTGGAGTTTCCTTCATTGGGTAAAACCCATGAGGAGTGTCAGATATGCTTGATCAAGTGATTTGGGGCATTATTTAGGATCCTTTCTATGATTTCAAAAGACAGGAAGAATTCCTAGGCACTGAAAGAGATTGGAATTTGGATGTGGCCTTCAGGGTTTGGTAATGGAGTCTAAGGGTCTTAGAATGTTTCCTATTCGCACTGCCATCTATTGCAATTTTCAACTTTTCCTTTTCGCGTTGATCTCCAATAAAATCTCATCTTATATCAACTCAAACATATCACCCAACAACGCCTACTTTGAAGTCAAGTGTACATACAAAATTGAGCCTCTGCTCTGGCTCCGGTAGCAAAGTAGCAGCCCGTCATAGTGTAATCTACGAATCGATGCCCTATATCTGAATATGTAACTCAATGGCTCCTGCTACGCTGGCCCCTATCGAACAGAGTTTACTTCATCCCCTTGTCCAACCTGACAGCAGACTACATTAAACCATCAAATATCTTCCTTCATCCTATAGCACTGAGGAGCCAATTTTCTCGTACTAAAAGTGCTTCTCGGGATCCTTATGCACTGAAGTAATTAGGACTATGAAGTTAAGGGACGAGCTGAACGAGAAGTGGTCTGCAAATCATCGGTCTCCTGTCTCTCCAAAGATACCTATCGAGACTAGCGACTCCACAGATAGCAATACTCCTCTTCCTCGCACTGCCTCTTCATAACCCTAAGCAACACCAATGTCTTGCAAGATTGAAGTTCACGAAACAATACTCATCCACTCAATTACTACTTAATTTTGACAAGCTTCCATCAATTTCTAAAGATTTCATGCTTTGGCTCATTTGGGTTTCACCTCGACCATCAATTTCCCTACACGCAAAGGATTAGCAGTGAACAGTTCGTAAAGCAGGTCGCAAGGTTTACCTGTATTCAACCCTTCGTACATGCCTTGCAAAGCCGTCTCAGCAGCCTTCAAACCCCCCTTGATGATCGTCTCCTTACGTTGGATCTTCCCTTCGGCAAGCCACTGGGCTAGCTATGTGCCGGCTTCAATGAATCGATCGACGTAATCAAAGATCAAGAAACCCTCTATCTTTATACGCTTAATGACAACTTGAGCCATGTTCTGGGTATATATGTCAGCTTCGCTCTGTGTTGAATTTTCGTGCACTGGAAGATGAAGACCTTTATGCCTTGTGGAGACGCAGCATTGTATTGCGATATGGCTAGCACAGTTAATAAAGATAACACGGAGAAGCAGCATTAAGCTAGATGTGACTTACCACCACAAACAATGAATCTTGCTTTCAGGTTGGCTCTGCTCAATGCCAGGTCCAAGATATCTCCACCAACGTTGTCAAAGTAGACATCGATGAGATCTCCAGTCTGCTCAAGGAACTCTAACGCAAAGTTTTCGTCTTTGTAGTTCAATGCATAGTCGCACCCCAACTCCTTCAACCACGCCACCTTTTCCGCACTACCAGCTATACCCAAGACCGTAGCCCCCTTGCGATCTGACAGGCGACACTACCCACCGCCCCGGCAGCAGCTGAGACAACCACAAAGTCTCCTGCCTTAACTGCTCCAATTTCGAGAATTCCGAAGTACGCCGTCATTCCTGTTGACCCAAGGACACCCAGAGCATCAGTCGTCCTCCCATTCGGTGGAATTACGACAGGTTGCACCTCCTTGGCTGCGACAATGACCTGTTCTGACCAGCTTGTAAAGCAAGTTACCAATTGACCGACCTTAACCTCGTCAGATTTGCTAGCGATGAC
Source organism: Leptodontidium sp. 2 PMI_412 (assembly GCA_021432625.1). Classification (NCBI taxonomy): domain Eukaryota; kingdom Fungi; phylum Ascomycota; class Leotiomycetes; order Helotiales; family Leptodontidiaceae; genus Leptodontidium; species Leptodontidium sp. 2 PMI_412. Next base: position 11,290 of record MU270740.1, read on the forward strand.
CTCGCCAAGTATAATTCCAGGCATGATGCCCCCAACGGGGACTGGAGGCATGTATGAAGAAACATCTAGAAATTGTTACTTTCTATCTTCTGTGCATTTTTCTAGGACATGAGTTGAGTAATACCACTGAGCCAGCCACGCATGGCTGCTTCGATTGCCAGATAAAGTGTTTCCACAAGTACCTCTCCATCTTTCAAATCGTTAGCCGAGAGTTTCTCACGGGTTTTGACTGAGAATGTCACGCCAGGGACTATGAAGTCCTCCGGACGTTTGGAAAGAATGATAGAATCATAAGTTGAATTCGTCATAATGATTTCAAATTAAATGGTAATGCTTGGAGTGATTATTCTGAAAGTGGAAATGAAGAAAATAATAAGAAAAGCACTAAGATATATACGTTTATTTCGATAACTAAGAATCTCAAACTTCACCACTAACTCTAGTATCTCACAAGATTGGTCATAAACATGATTGAGAACGCGGGGTGAGGAGTTAGATACCGGTGCTAGGCGAGTCTAGAGATATGTGTTACTGTCTTGTTCCCGATCTAGTTCCACATGGGAGCCGACGCGGGTGAACTTTTGGTCCGAGAACCTCCGGAACCTCCGAAGAGACGGTGCAATGTGACAGGGCCAGTCCTAAAGTTGCGCCGGCCTAGCCACGAATGTTAACTCCGAAACAGAGATGTCGGGCTTTAAGCTTAGTGATGTAATATGCTAATGCCGGCAGTGCTCTTGACAAACAATGTAGCTACTGAAGGAGCTAGCGTGAATAGGGATTAGTGGATTTGTTTCCGAAGACAGATATGCAAATAATGCGGTCTCATACATTTGGGAAGAGGAAGTATATGCAAATTGACGTAGCCATATTGTTGGTTCTAAGCTCTAGTTTCAGTAGGAGAGATTGAATTGTCTTGCTACTTTACAGTGGTAGGTAGCCTGTATATAGTCCCCTTCAGGGCTCATTCAGCGTGCTGTCCCCTGTAGTTTGCCACTAACACATATCTGTACAAATATCAGAGACAAGGACTGCTAGAGTGAATCATTATCCCAAAGGCCCAAAGGGTAGACAAAAGCTTGTGATACTGATCAGAAGTACAAATAATCACATCAAATCTATCTTGTTCTTGCGCAGTTTAAGAGTAACGACGGGTAGCCCGATTGAAAATCATTTGACTGATCATCTTCGTTTCGCGAAGTAAATTACAATTTGATCAAAGAAATCCCCCAATACGCCTGAATCTGGATACATTGTTCAATGGTTCGTGCTGCGCTGACCCTTATCAAAAAGAGTTTGCTTCATCCCCTTGTCCAACCCGACAGCAGACTGCACTGATCCATCAAATATCTTCCTCCATCCTATAGCATTAAGGAACCAGACCGTAGGAGCATTCGTGCCTTTCCATAGGTACTCACCCTTCCCTGCTGCGGATTTCGAAAGCACGTCACCCACAACTTGCCGTGCGAATTCTTCCGGTTTCATACTATTCTGTACGTGATTTCGACTTCTCTCCCGCACTCCCTCCTCAGCAGTGGCATACAGGCTGTCGCGACCAAAGGAAACATTGTCAGCAGACATCAAGCCAGTCGAGACTTCGCCCATGAACAACGTCACAACTTTGATTCCAAGAGGTGCCAGTTCAATCCGAAGGGTATCAGAGTAGGAAGCTACAGCCGCTTTGGTTGCATTGTATCCAGCAGCGAAGGGATATGGTAGACGTCCTAGGACTGAAGCGGTATTGATTATGGTAGGCGGTGTCTCGGATTGAGATACTGCGGCTAGAAGCAGGGGAACGAAGGCCGTCACCATGTCAAACACTCCAAAGACGTTGGCGTCGAACATTTTACGAATGCGAGCAGGATCGGCTTCAATCGCGGGAACTTCATACACTTTCGATCCATCAGAATTCCGAATTTCGACAGAGAAGAGGGAGTACGTACTCATACCAGCGTTGTTGAACAGCATATCCAACACCCCCCCTGTCCGCCTTTCAATTTCAGATTTCAGCGAAGCAATGCTCTCAGCACTCGTTACTTCTAATGGAAGGACCTCAATACCATTCGCTGCGAGCTTAGCAAGGGACTTGGTTGATCGTGCAGTTGCGAAGACACGCATGCCCTTCGCGGCAAATTCGAGAGCGAGAGCATGACCAGCGCCACCAGCAGAGCAACTATTAAGATGATTAGACATTTGTAACTTCTAACAAAACAGCAAGACCTGTGAGAAAGGAGGCGATTTACCCAGTGATGAGAATTGAACGCTTTCCTGATGGAGCCATGCTTGAATTTGAATGAATGATTGGGGCGTCAAGATTGGCAGCTAATGCTCCTGATGATTCGGAGAAGAAGTGAAAATATCTCAATGGATATAACTTCCTGGGAAATGGAGAACGTACTATTCGTGTGGCTCTGCCGCGAATTTAGGAACTATTGGTCGGTTATATATGCTCCCCAGCAGAAGGCATATTATTCCTGTGGCGCAAGTTAGGCTAAATCGGTACTAAGCTAAACAACCACATTTTAAGGTTTAGTTTAAACATGCCCCAAAGCTTGCTAGCACTATTCCGGTACTTACCGATGCAGTGAGATGCGGCATGATTAGTGGCCAAGGTTCGACTTGCTCCATCCCGAGACCGACTCCGTCCGGCATGAAAGTAGTACGAATCTAAAAAACTGAAGGCTTTAGTTTTAGATGGCCGAATCGGAATTCTACCAGACAGGGTCTTTCACCAATCGGATGTCTCAAATCAATGATCTTCAAACTAAACATGGACTTCAGCCGTAAAGGGACTTTGCAGCACTTTCACGCCGCACGGAGTAGCCCCAGAGGGCCCGTTTCCAGGCTAGGAGGCATATCGAAACCAATCTACATGATCTCAGGTTTTTTTTAACTTTACCCTTTTGATTTTCAAGCACGCTTCAACATGCCCTCGGCACATCCATGGACGGTGCATGAAACAGTTGGTAAGAAGGTCTATAGTCGGAGCACTCATTAGCCCGTATCCGCCGCATAAGTGATCAACGCAGTTTTCACGAGGCAGTATGGCAACATTGATGGTGGTGAGGGATATATAAGGCGAAGATCTCGCACCTTGTCAAAAAATGCTTCCCACTTCATGAAGCAAAGCGTGCCCAAACCATCTTATATTCAATATTCATCTCCTCTTCACAAGTGTCTCGCGCCTCAAAAACCATGTCAACCTACGAAACAGTACCTACTCAATATGCCTCTGTGGACGGCCTCAAACTCGCGTATCGAAGATTCGGGACGCACAGTCTTGTCCCTCTTGTGTACCTCCCGCATTTTCGTGCGTCCATGGATGTCACGGACCCCATATTTTTCAATTATGTTGCTCGGAGTCGCGAGGTGATTTTGATTGACAACGCTGGAATTGGACATAGTGAAGGGTCAGTGCAGGAGACCCTTCAGGAAATGGCGGCTACAGTCGCCAAGCTTCTCACCACCATCGGCGTTACCAAGGCGGATTTCCTTGGATTCTCCCTCGGCGGCATGGTCGCGCAGTGTATTGGATTTGGTCATCCGCAGCTCGTACGCAAACTCGTCCTTGCCGGCACGCAACCAGCTCAAGGCGAGGGTGTCGCGTTCGCAGGCCCTGAGATTCTTGAAGGTGCGGGATCTGGTGGACAGCCGACGGTAGATGCTTTCCTGTTCTTATTTTTCCACCCTTCCGAGGCCAGTGCAGCCAAGGGTCGAGCCTGGTACGGACGCCTCGGTGCTAACCGCAACGTGGAAGATGAGAAAATCATGGGGTTCTTGGACGGGCCTGGTACTACTGCGCAACAGGTTGCGCTGGGAAAGTACGTGTCCGACCCTGAGAATTACAACAAGTTAGCTTCAATCACGGCGCCGGTTCTTGTCACGAACGGACACACCGATGTTATGTGCCCTACTGTGAATAGCTTTGTGATGCAGCAGGCTATTCAGGATGCGGAATTGCATTTGTTTCCAGACTCTGGCCATGGTCACTTGTTTCAGTTTCCTGAAGCATATACTTCTCAGCTTGAGCTTTTCTTGAGCAAGTAGAATCACGTATTAGGATCAAATATCATTTGTCTATTTAGATAGTGGATCTCAATCAAAGAGTTCTTCCTCCACTGCCAGAAAAGAATTTTGTGAAACTATGCTTAACAATCATTTGATACTCCACCACTGAAATGGAAAATTGCGGACCTAAGACGATCTCTCAATCTACAACACCAAGTGGAAGAGCATTCGCGGTACATCTCCCACAAATGTGTGGGTTTTGAAAGTGTTGCAAAAGTCTGCTCAAACAACGAGACTATTTACGGGAAGTAGGCTCTCGGCATTCTCGAGGGACATAGTGAATGTCAGTATTTTCTTCACTTATACGTTGAAACTAATCTGTCCGTGCCGTTGCCTGCACATGTACTTGCCACAAAATTGATATTTACTTCAATAGACGAATTAGCTACAAGGAATCCTGCAATAACAAAAGATCTGCTACAAATACACATCTCTGCATCTGCTAAGAGGCAACCACAGCTTATTTCTGCCCGAAATTATTACAGACGCAATTCTGGGGAACCTGGAGCTCCGTAAATTCCTAGCGGTACAACCGTGGAAGGAAGTCTCCCAGAGATAATTCTCGGTCGAACTCGCTCGTATTCCCCGACACCTGTGGGATTTTGGCAAGCGTAGCCTGAACGGTAGGATTGGACAGCAAGCGTAAGAAATTGCTCGAATCCGTGAGGGTATCTGCAAGGGGTGGACGTGTCGCAAGGTTGATCGATTGCTTTGCCGCACCTATAGCCTCCAAAGGAAACAATGCCAAGCGTGAAGTGATTGTATCGATGTGAGCGTACATCTCCTCAGAGGAATCAAAAGCTTTGTTGATCCAGCCGATGGCCTCAGCATCATTGGCATTGATGTCTGCTGAGCTCAGAATGTATTCCATTGCGCGACCACGTCCGATGAGTCGTGATACGTATTGACTTCCGCCTCCCCCAGGGACTATGCCTAGCCCTACCTCTGGTTGTCCGAATACGGATTCGGCCTTTGTTGCAAACCGCATGTCGATAGAGACAAGGAATTCGTTGCCAGCACCCCGTGCGCGACCTTCCACTGCCCCGATTGTTGCTTGACGTAGGTTGGTCATGTTGTTCAAGACTTCCACTGTGCGGCTTCCGAACGTAGGATCTAGAATTGTAATCATAAAATTAGTCTTCAAAGGCCCAATACCTAAATGGAGAGGATCAAACTGGAATATTCCCATTGTACCTACCAAAAGGTTGTGACCCTCCCAATTCTGCGTGTGCCATGAAGAATTTAGGATAGTCGCTATTGAACACAACTGCTTTGGTTTCGTTGTCATTCTGAAGGCGTCCAACAAGATCGGTCACGTCCAGAAGCATCTGCGGGGTCCAGAGATTGACGCTTGAGTCGGGGTTGTGAAATGTCACCCTGAGAACCCCGGGCTTCTGCGAGGTCAGGAGTGTCTTGTATCCTGGCAGCTCGAGTGCTGCGACAGAAGACAGGAGAAGAGGAAAGAGAAGTAACAAGAGGCCCATATTGAAGATCGAGGCGGATTGAATTACTTGTAATAACGAATGGTGCTGCAACTTGATCAACGAATGAAATTTAGACAGATGAAGAGGAAGACAGTAAGAATATGTATTGAGTTGCTTGTCTTCAGCCATGAACCGCACATCAAAGGGAGGTGGCTTTAGAAGGTTCAAGAATTTGTTCTAGCCTAGTCAATGCTAATATTTCTATTTGTCACAGTTCCAATTTCCTCTCCCACCATGATGCTTACAAAGTAAGGTTAGAGTTTGTCCGAGGGGTTGTGGAGATGAGGACAATTTTCAGTGATTATGTTTGAAGTTCAACCCGCGGTTATTGAGCAGGCATTACCGAATCGCAGCGGTAAGAGCTTCCAGCTAGAGCTCGGTACAGCCAAATGTCTTCGCTGGGCGACGAAGGCGGCCGGTGGTTTGGCTGGTGATTCCTCCGATTCCGAAAATTCCTCCGTAGCCTAGCTTGGCTGGCATGGGAATCAAAATTTACACGGCCGAACTAGAGTAGCAGGCCCTTGAAACTTCGCATGAACTTGTCTTAAATTGTTAGACAATTTTGTTAAGTAAAGACATGTATCGTAAGCAGGGGCAAATTGTTATGGCCACATGATTGAGAAATACCCTTGAGTTCTGGATGTCAACAGACGATCCACCATTTTCCGTGGAGCTGATAAAGCACGTTGGACCATATACAACTATATAAGTTGTAACAATATCATCCAGCAACCTTCCTCTCTCATCCAAGACTCAACTCCCAATGGCTTTCATCAAACTTTGTCTCGTTCCCCTTTTCTTATGCCTTGGTCAAGCTTCCCCTTTGGCAAGAGCACTTGCTGATAACCACCCTCACGGCCCTCTAAGTCAAGCTCGCACGGTGTTGCAGAGTTCAGATTGACTTGTTCACGGGAATGGCGGTTGGAAAGTATGAAATCATCGCGACCGGAATCTCTGGGGGGGACGACTTTGCTATCTCTGAAGAAGGATTATTTGTCGCGGTAGGGCCGCAAAACTCTTTGGAAAGAATTGGCTTTAATGGGAGTAGAAGCTCTGTTGCTGGAGGACTAAATTCAACGATGATTCCAGGGCCAACCTCGGCTAGCTTTGGCCGAGCACGGGGAGATCGAGACATCGTCTATGTTACAACAGGGGGAGGTCAAGCTGCTCCAGTCAACGGTCCCTTCACAGAAGGTGGAAAGGTGGTTGCTATCCCTGTAGGGTCGCATGGACAAATTTCTTATGCTTGATGCTTGTCCATAACACTTCCCTCATCTGCACGACGGGGTTAATCATTGAAGTCCAGACTTCATTTGTCACATTCTGGAATCAAAACTCACTTTATTCTTACGTTTCGTTGCTAGCTTTGCTGGCCTCTTCTCATTTCTCGCCTATGTTCGGATTGGAGAACCGGTGTTGGAGAGATAGTGCTGGAGATTGAGAAGGATCGACGCAAAACACCTCCATTAGTGGTTCACCCGTCGATTCAGACATATTGGTTCTACCTTGTAGCTTCAGTGAATGGATTGAATTGCCTTGATACTTTACAGTGGTACGTAGCCTATATACATAGGCTCCTTCAGCCTACCCCCCCCCCCCCCCCCCCCCCTACAATCCCCTCTATAGCTAAGCTAGGCTCAGCTCTACAAGTAAGGCCGATAAGCGTGGGTTCTGTCGTCGGAAACCCTCCTGCAGAATTACCACAATCCTATCTTCCGATAGAAAATCATCTCTCAATTAACGCAGCGTCCACGCACCCTAAAAGTTGTCGCCAAAGACCCCAAAGCCGGAGTCTTGTGACGCGTGATATTGAGACGTGTCATTAACTGCCCGCTGCACGGCACCTGTTGCATCAAATGGAGGCAGTCGCTGGGAATCTGTGATTGCGTTGACCTGTTCACTTTGCACAGGAGGATTGTTGTGACTTTGAGGCTCGAAATAGTCGTTGACTATTTGCTGTGCCTGCATGTGATGTTGGTCGTGCTGAGGCCACGATGCTGAGCCCTGCGACTGGATCGGGTCGTGTTGGGTATCAGAAGGAGGCGAGATTCGAGTTTCCCTTGCTGGTTGTTGAAAGCTTCGCAATGCTGGCTGTGGGTGATCAGGAGCGACAGCTCTCGGAGGATCGTATGTAACGTTGTGAACTTGAGTACGCAAGGATTTTGCTTGATGGGAATGGACGGTACACTCAGGGTCTATCGCATTGTATCCCTGCGAGATTCGCTCTTGGATTGCCGGTAAGTCAGCCATAGAGCTATCGAATGTCCTGTTTGGTGGATTCTCGTCAGGTTTATGGGAATCCCGACAAATACAATTTCCATTGACGTCTAAAACTCCAACGAGGAGCTTTGGATGCGAATTCTCTGAGGAAATTCTCGACCTATTTGTCAGATAGAGCGTTTTCAAGAATCTAATTCCCTCCTCTAAGTTAAGCAATGCTTCGGCTGATGCTTTGAAATTTTGACCAGGAGATTCAAAAATTATCGAGACTTCAAGGCAACGCTGAGTAGTATTGAGAACACTTAATTCGTGCTCCAGCTGAGCGATGAAGTATTCAGTGATTGGATGGCACTCTGCTATGCTCTTCATGATTTGCAAGAGAAAGTTGAGGTTAGACAACGCATCTGGGCTTGGCGGACGACAAAAACTTCAAATTGAGGCAATAAACCAGGCCTGCGACGTATAGGCAGAATCCGGTCCACGAGTTGACCTAGTAAGATGAGAAAAATTTCGAGCACTGGAGTGAGAGGCTCACCTTTGACAAATCAACCCCAGCGACTGGACGAATGGTCGCGGTAATTGCATCGGCTCCTGTAATGCATCTGTCCATACTTTGACGTATGAAACTGCTGTCTGGATCGTTTATCATAGACTTTCTGATGGCTGCTAGGTGAAGACAAATAGACGATGCTTGTAATGTCATACTTAAAAAAACAGCGTTTGGGTCCTGAAACTTTGGAGGCAGCTTGAGTCGAGTCGGAAGGTACAAGAAGGTGTTTGAGATCGTGTTATCTATCTCACGATGCCTTCGCCAGAACTTTGAGTCAGCTCTCTTGATGGCAACTGATTCCTCTGGACTGCCATGTATATGTGTCAAGTTGCGGCCAAGTAAAGTAATCGCCACGGCAAGCCCAGAGAACGAAGACGGCAGGCTCGATGCTCCATCACCAGCCAATGCCTCCGCAAGAGAGGTCGTTTTCTCATCCCATCCTTCATTGAAAGCAAGCTCTGAACAAGGCAGATTTGTGAAAATCTAAAATGTCAGTAAGTTCCAGTAGACCAACGGGGTATCATACTTCGCTCTCATCCATGGTCATAGGCCAGCCGGTACAAATACTAGCCCACCGATCACCAATAAAAGCTGCCCAGAATGTCCGACGCCTCTCTTCAAGTTCAATGAAGTCTTTCGCTGGGGCAGGAATCATTGTCGTGTTCAGTCCAGCTCTGTCGATGTGATGCAGTCCCATTATTTGTACGAGCCGTAGACATTTTCCTGTGCTCATGAATGCTCTTGCTGCGTAAGTTTTCTGGGCTTCGAATGAGGCAATTAGATGCCAGCATTGAGCATCATAAACAGTGACATTCGCATGATCGTATCCCTAGATATATGTGAATATCTGTCTGCTTCATGTGGGGAGTAATTTACCTTCATCTCTCGAGCTTCAGCATGCATCCGGGATTTCTGATAGAGAGATTCATCTAGTTCCCTATATTTTCGTGAAGCTGATGCCGCTATGGACCATATAGCATACAGTAGAGACAGAGGAGGCCGAAGGCTAGGACCGAGTTTCAGTGCAGTCTGGAATTTCGACTTGTGGATGATAGGCATGCAGGGATGGATGTGGTCGAAATAAATATCGAATCTAGGCTATGAGAAATTGCTCTTAACGTAACAGTAGGGTAGTTCGAGACCACTTACAATTCCCGTTGAACTTGGTCTGGAGGAAAAGGCTCTTCTAAGCCTTGCCTAATAAGCTCCTCTGATCTGACAATGCCTTCCTCTGTAAAGACTTGGTAATTGTTTGTCCCAGCAGCATTGTTTCCACGAAACACAACATTCTCAAGGTCATCCAATCGGTTACCCGCAGTTTCGGATGATGACTCGTCATCACCGTCACTCATGTGGAGGTCAGCTTCTACGAGCTTATTGTGTGGGACAATTCTATCTGTCAGGGAGCTCGCTTGGGCGGCAAGCCTGGATTCCAAGAGTGCTTTACCGATCAAGTCAGCTTGTGAGAACATATGAAGCATGAGGGATGTTGAGCTTGCCTAATCTAGCCTCTATAGTCTGGGAAGGATCTCGCCTTGCTTTCATGGGTAATCTGCGTTCTTGGTACACACACTCGCGCATAGCTCTTGCGCACTTTCCGCATGCTGGCCTATCACGATCGCATTTCAGTTTGCGATCTCGACATGAGTTACATGATATGATGCCTGGTCCGGCCATCTCGCTGGAATACTCCTTGTCTCTGGAGGCTCGCAGTTCAGGTCAAAGATGGAAGGGAGCAGAGAATTGTTTGGTAGCGATGCGATGAGCTGGGAACTGTAGGATGGTACTCTCGTGGCAATCAGACCGACGAGGTTTCTCGAAGCTCTTTCTTGAGCGCGAGATAGATTTAGAACCGGTGGTGGAGTGATGTGGCGTGTAGCGCCAACCCTAATTCGATGTCAGCAGATTGTACTACTGTCCCCCGGTTCTGAAACAGCATGTCCAGACTTGTACAAGCTAAAATTTCTCGCAAGAAATGTCTCAACCACGAAGCAATTGAAAATAAGGTTTACGCTGCCACGGCCCTAGCTGCGGGGTAACTGTTCGCCGATTGTACAAAAAGGGGGCGCAGGCTTGATGAGTAATCAATCAATTTTCTGATGAGGTTCGTCGGGTCTGCTTACGGAGCTCGGCACGGCTGTTGAGAATGGAAATAGCACTAGCAGGGGCATTATTTCGGGACTAGATTACATTATTCCGGAACTACAGTAAGACATTCCATGCCAATCTTTACTATTTACTAACGTAGCGTTAGATGAGTATGATCTGGGGAGTATTCTATGGCATGTCCTTCATATGCGTTAAGTTATCAATACTTTTACTCTACCTCAGACTCTCGCCCTATAAGCGATTCAGAATCGCGGTATGGGTAACTATAGCGACAACAGTCTTATACTCTTTTCTCGGCTCATTCGAATTTCTCTTCAACTGCCAGCCTATTGCCAAAAATTGGGACCTCACTATTACAAAGGGGAAATGCATTAACGTGTCGAAAATTTTCATGACACATGGTTCGATAAATGTCGTAACTGATGTTGTAATGCTGGTCCTGCCAATAGCGCTGGTACGGAAGTTGAAAATGCAAATGAAACAAAAAGTGGCATTGGCTTGCCTCTTCATGACTGGAACACTGTACGCCTTCCCCTCCTTGGATGTGTTTGCGAATCAAACAAATGCTAATTTCTATAAGTGTTTGCATCGTCAGTGCCATCCGGCTGAAGTTCGTTCTGGACCTCATTCGTTTTCCAGATATGACATGGTTAGGGGCTAAGAATACTGTATGGACGTAAGTTTACGTACTTCTGCATGGATATTAATCCATCTGACTTCGACTCTCATGGAGGTGAGTCTTACCATAACAACTAGAGATTGTGACGGCAATCGACAGTATCTGGGTGAACATTAGCCGCATTAATCATGCTAATCAAGTTGGATAAATAACTTGCCATAGCGACGCTAATACAAAGGTCCTCACTAGAAGGATTCTTAATGATTATAACGCGAGTATAAACGCGGAGCGCAACTGTGATTGCCGCCAGGAAAGGAAAGACGATCACAATTGCCAATACTCGAGGCCCATGATTCTCTTCTACATAAATAGATACAAAGTCTATAGCTGTAGTGACACTTCCTAGGGAGCTTGATTATTGTCGAGGGCCCCTCTGCTTCTTCGAGTTGCTTGTGTCTCGCTCACTTGATGTAGGTAAACAAAAGCATGTAAGAGGCAGCCTAAGAGCCGATTAATTGAGTAAAAGCAGCGGACGAGATTAGATATAACAGACTTCGGCCCTGGTTGGAACTCTAGGGAGCCGTGTAATATAAATACAGAATTAAAGGATCGGCGGTACCACATCGGGGGAGGCAGGACATCGCTCTCCACAGTTAGCAGCCATCACCAATAACTCCTCAACTGTATAGTCGAGAACACAGACAGTCCAATCGGTGCCAACCGCAGACCTGAACGCATCAGCTCTCGCAACGACCTCCAAAATTACTCGAATCCATTGATACTTAGAACCTGAAAATGTGGCCCATGCTCCTGAAGCTGGTGCGCCGGAACCGTTGATGCAATCGCATCGTGAAACCGAGAGTCTGAACTACCACACCTCCACCAAATTTACTTGAATCAATCGCGATATATTCGATGATATATCATCTATAAGATTGTTTCAACACCTATCAGGGGTAGGGGATAGTACGATCCATCAATCCCATTAGAATTTAGAGTTTCGGCCACAAAATCCGAATCAATCCAATGATCTGCGATTCGTTGATTTTATGAAGGTATGGCTGGGACGTCGGCTGCGGCTCGTTGATTGAGACGATGTTGGATTCTAATCGGCCCATTATTGTCAATTGCTTATAGCTGGTCTCGGTTATCATTTGATAATTGAAATGTCCCCGAGGCTTCTACCCCTCTTATTATGACCTTTCCTTAGGCATCTTGAGATGTCTAGCGATGCTGATGACCAATCTCTTTCTTCACTTCCGGTGGAAGTGCTTCTTGTTGCACAACACGGATATAAATATCGGAGATGATCTGTAAACACGAATCGGGAATAGGTGCTTGCTGTTTGGTGCGCGGTGGGAATTGAATCCGAGCCCGAGAAATTAAGTTCTGGATTGAAAGTACTCACCGAATAGAAAGCCTTGCTATGGCCTCATGCACCATGGATTGGACGAGGTTACTGTCAAAGGATTATTCCATTCACTCAGTATTTTGGTTTGGCCGGCAAGGCTGATAGTTGAAAGTCCACCAGATCACAAACTCCCCCCAAATGCAAAAACCATTGCCAGATCCAGAGCCACCAACCAATCATGAAACGTTAAAAGGAGCCAACAGCGAAGAAGTCGAACTTGACAACCCTTAGTCCGCAAAATAGTCTGCTCTCCGCTTCCCATTGCCCTTGGTGCCATTCTTGAAGTGCTTCTTGCTTGTCAACATCTTGACATCATTCGGGTCCAAATCCTTCTCCAATGCCAACAGAGTCTTCTGTTTCCGTCCTGAAAGCTGCTTGCCACTAGCTGTTCCTTGCTGGCTGTACTTGTGGTTGAATGGCATTCGTAGATGTGCTGAGTTCCCTTGTCCTTGAGCGAAGAAAGCACCATCAAGCTTCTTGGATTTTGAGCCTTGCTCCAATGGGATCATATCTGAGGCAGCAACCGATGAAACGTCATCAGTGTGCGAGTCCATAGATGCTAATGCTAACCGTCTCTTCTCTGGAAGGTGGCCCTC
>MU270741.1:0-24177 GCA_021432625.1 Leptodontidium sp. 2 PMI_412
TTATTTGAAAGCCCATGCTTCGTAGAATCGATCACAAACTTAATATTAATATGCGAAGTTGAGTTGTGGTTGAATTGGGTGGTCAAATAGATTTATGGTGGGGTAGAATTCTGGTGTCGTCACAGCTCGGAGACAATTCATATCAACCCGCGTCACGTGCAACACTTCGGAATATATTGAATGAAGCCTGAATTGAGCTCTAATTATTTTATTCATTGAATATGAAGACTTCTATTAATTCGACTTCAACTCAACTCAAAGGGTTTTACTTGATTCGAGCTCAAAAAGCTCATTTGCCACCCGTACTCAAACGTCGATCATTAGCACAGTAGGAGCTATGCGAAAGGGAGCAAAGAAAATATCATCAAAGTAGCTGCACAGTTTCAGGCAGATCTGCAAAAGATGGCGTTGCTCTCCGTCCTCGACGAACAGGTAGAGCTGTTGGCTAAGGAAGGGCGACCGGACCTCTCTCGCTTTCTTGACTCTCTTGAATCGCGTTCCATCACGCCATCAGAGGAGGTCTCAAGCCTACGGGCTGAGTACGGTCGAGAGAGAGTAAGCCGGTACCTGATTTTAGATTTTGGATAGATGTACTAAAGCAACATGCAGGAACCGGTACCACAAGGCTACTTGGATAATGCCGTCGCCCAAGTCGTCGAGGAGATCGGCGACGTTCTCGGCAAGCACACGCTCGATGATGACGATTCTATTATGGTAAATGGTCAGTCGAAATGTCATGCGGCGTGTTCGATAGGTTCCGTTCTAAGGAGTGGCTCAATTTTTCGGACATCGCAGCCGCTCTGGAGATGACTGATAGGCCAGTGTTCGTGAGGCTCGGTCTTAGCGTCCCGCTCCACAAGAAAGATACAAACGGCGAGGTCACGCCGCTCTCGAACCCTCTCCGTCGCTGGAGGAAGAAGATCGACGACTATAGGTGCGAAGGCAAGAACGATCTCGAGGACCCCCAGGTGTACATTTGCCCGCTGAATGTTAACGCCGACCACTTCACACTGCTCGAGATCAATGAACAAACGAGGATGATGTATCACTACGATTCGATGGCAAGCCATGGGATTATACATCGCAAAACAAAGTCTACCCCAGTAAGACGAGTGGTAGAGGTAAGTGGATTTGGGCAGACCGTTCAAAGGCGGTGCTAATCCGCCACATGAAGAGTTCAAGAACTTGAGTTTCAGATACACTGAGGCGGTAAGTATCCAGCCTAATACGCCGCCGTGTGCTAATCTGGCGGCCAGCCTACTCCCCAGCAGAGAGACGGATGGAGTTGTGGCCTGATGGTCATACGCAACGCCAAGCGGCGAATGATTGGACTCCCAGTGGCAGTTGGGACGACGAGGTGGATCCAGACCGGGTGATGAAGGAGGTAGTTGGGGATTGTCAGACGTTCCTTGAGGACGACGCTCTTCAGCCAAGTCCCTTCTCCAAGAAACGCAAGAGGATAGCCGAGGGTCTTCCGAACAATGTTCTTAAGCCAAGTCGCAGTTCCAAAAGACTCAGAGAGATCGCCGCGGGCTCCTACTCTCCCCCCCCTGGCTTGAATGTTAAATATGAAGAAAACTGGACCGCGTGTGGGTAGTTTCTAGGGGTGTCTATCCAATAACTATACTTGTTTTGAGCCTTTGCCAGGGTTTTGAAGCTCTCTCGAACCTTCTACAGCCACCCTTGCTTTTACAACAGGCCAATTTTTGGCTCGTGCTTCGAGATAGACAAGGACCTCTGACCACTCACACTTTGAATATCAAGCCTCTGGCCCGCAAAAGTTGACATTTAACATTCAAGCCAGGGGGGGGAGAGTAGACGGTCCCTCGGGACAAGGCACTTCCAAATTGTCCGGCCATGAGAGTCAGGGTTAATGTTCATGGGTGATAATATCATGGGGTTGATTGATTTATGGTTCAATCTTTATATAGATTTCTCGCGGAAACGGTGCTTTCAACGCGACTCCGCTCCAAGCCTTCTTTCACCTGGTATTGACATAAGCAGCAGGGATGCCGAGTTAATATCCCACGCCCGTGGCGTTGTGGCATTGTCCCCTGAGACCATCCAGATGCTCAGCCCTTGTTCGCGTAGAGCAGAGAGTACAGCAAGAGGAACAGGGTTTCGGTACGCCGGACGGTGCGATTAACCTCATGCATTGCATCCGCCACACATGGAAGGATTCGTGTGTGGCTTGAAGCCGGGACCGTGGCACTTTGCACCTCGGGAAGAGCACGAGCTCCAGCCAACATCAACTTAAATTCTCAAGTATAGCCATGTCTAAAGAACAGATCCGCCCTCCACGCCTGGTCGAGGACATGGGTATGCCCCTCAGCTTGGCTCCGGGGAAGAGGATCGGGCTTTTCAGCGTGCCGGGGGCGTTACCGAAAGGCAGTGTCTCAGCCACGGCGGGATTCATTGCCAAAGGAGTGCAGGAGCCCATCTCCCATATTTCGATCTGTTGGTCGATCGCGTTAGTGTGACCGGCACCTGCCCACAAATCGCAGGATCGCGACGGAGAGTCGCCATCCCTTTTACTCCTCCGGAACCTCTAATTCTATTTCCTCAACGCCATTTGGCTTTCCCAAGGTAACTCATTGCAACACCTTCAACGAGCACACCCCTTCCCTATCTCCCGCAAATTTATTGAAGGGATTACTGTGGTATTCAGGGGGAGGGGTGGCCGTATTCCAACACTATTGGTTGAACATCACTGTCCGAGCACCGATCGCGCCGATCGCACCATTAGGGGTGGTATTTTGGCAACCCTTGCCGTGAAGGGGTGACAGAAGCGAGCTGGGAAGAAGAAAAACAAAACCAGATAACCCGGGTGAATCCCGTGAGCCAATGGTCCCGGTGGCCTGACGCTACTCCTTAGTTTGAAGCATCCCTGATCTCTTTTAACGTCTTCCTCAAGTATGCCTCTGCCCAGATTTTGTTTTACTTTCTACTCTACACATTCGCGGCCCTTCTAAGGCTCAACTCTTGCCTTCAGATCCGGACTTGGCAGCATGGCGGGTGAGACAGGACCCATTTCGGTGTCCCTGCCAGTCGCTATGGTGATCGCGGGGTTCTTCGCAATCTCGTGTTTCAACGTCATTGAGATCGTCGTCCACATATTCAACATCTTCAGGCGGCGCAAGGGCCTATTCTTCTGGAGTATGCTCGTGGCCTCGTTGGGGATTGCGGTACACGCTGTCGCGGTTCTATTACGCTTCTTCAAGCTGGCACCGGATTTCGCTATGTGCGTCGTCACTGTCATCGGCTGGTATGCCATGGTAACGGGACAAGCCGTCGTCCTCTACTCCCGCCTGCATCTCGTTGTTCGCGACGAGAGGACAACCCACTGGGTCCTCGTCATGATTATAACAAACGTCTGCATCCTTCACTTTCCGGTGACGGTTCTTTTTCTGGGCAGCAACGCGGGCAACCCCAAACCTTTTCTCAAGCCGTTCATCATCTGCGAGAAGATTCAACTCACCGGCTTCTGCATTCAGGAATTTATCATTTCTGGGCTCTACATCTGGGAGGCGATGCATGCCCTCAAACCAGTCCTCGCGATCAAGGGCCCGAAGCAGCGGAAGGTCATCCGAAACCTCATCCTTATTAACCTACTCGTTGTCTTTCTGGACATCTCCCTCCTTATCACAGAATACACGGACCACTTTGATATCCAGACCACCTACAAGACGGCCGTGTACAGCATCAAGCTCAAAATGGAGTTCAATATCCTGAATCAGCTGCTCTCCGTTCTCCAAAACAGCCACTGTACTTGTTACCCTCCGAACGCCACTGAAGGCAATGTACATCGTCCCAACCCTAACGCGAACGGAATTCTGCAAAGCTACAGTACTAGCGCTAATTATGACGTTGGCGCCAGCGCCAGCAGACTGGACACCTCTCGAGTCAAGCCCGAGAAGGACTCTGAGTGGGAGGTTAGGACAACGCATCTCGCGGCGGACAGTCATTTAGCGGAGTTCCCGAGCAGAGATTCAGACGAAAGGGCTCCATAGATGTGCGGTCCGCAGAAGGTGTAATGTCGACAGGAGGAATGAGTTGTGGAAAGATGGGTACTGGAGGATAGGCGACCGTATTTTCGAGGCTGGACTCAACTTTCATCTCTCCTCTCGCCTTCCCTTAGCTCTGTTGCTGCCGACGGTCGTGAAGCCGGGCTGTAGAGTGTTCGAAGTATCACCAGGAAGCCCTGGTCTCATTAGCTAGGGCCTCAAGTACCATCGAAATTAAGGAGCAGTACGTACAGCTTGCCCATGTCAGTCCACCACAGTGGAAAGACATTTTGAGTCCAGCGTCGACAGATGATCCAAGGCGCCAGTGCCTGCCGCTGCTCGGGTTTGATGCGCTGGCCACGCTAGGCTTGCATAGGTGGCTGAGGTTGGCCATTTGGATGCTTTGGAAGAAAGTCAAAACACCCCGAACAGCTGGCGGATCTACGTAGCCGTACGACCTTCCCCGGGTTTATCGACCTCCCAGATGAGAACAACGTAGCTCCGGACTTCTACGAGAGCAGCGATATGGTTACTTACCAACGCGACGCCATTGGTACTTTTTAGGTGAGATTGTGGATTTCGCCACACTCCATCATCTAGGGATGGAAACCAAGGCTGTTAACGGCGGGAAAATTTCACTGTTCTGCACGCTTGGCAAAGGAGGGCGGATGGTAATCTCACGATCCTCGGTCGGCTTGTCGAGGGCCACTGATGGCTGTCTGTGGACGGGACTCATCTTGGCGCTGTCGCTGCTGCACGTGGCCTGCGAGGCTGGGAAATTGGGGAGGAGGTGACAACACTCGGCTGTGAGTGCCTCTCCCGGGCACACGAGGCCCGTTTGGCCAAGTCTGTGTTCGAGACAGGCGGCCGCCCTACGTGGATGATGAGATTGTCCTTGGCCAGACCGCGACGGATGGAGATATAGAGAAGCTCAGACGGTTATTAGAGAGCGGGGTCCAGCATTCTCCACAAGGCTTCTTCGATTCGACACCGCTATTGCAAGCGGTGCAGAATGGCCAGCGGGGGACCATACGTCTGCTACTGGAACATGGTGCCTCTGTATCGGAACGGGACGAGTATCAACGAACGGCGTTGCATTTTGCATTGGCAAGCGGGCACGCAAAGGCAACAGACGAGCTTCTCTTACACGGGGCGAATATATCTCCTATCAATAAGCAGGGACGAACATTCCTCCACTTGACATCCACCACGAAGTTTTCAAGATCCCAATAGGGACATGGCCCAAGAACAAGACATTAAAGACAGTGGGCTTGTATATGAGAACGGCGGTTTTGGACGGACTCGATGCTATGAGTTTTGGACCGTTGTGTAGAGGACTGGGCTGGAACAAAGAGGAAGTGCAAGTATATTTGTCAGGTGTTAGGAAATGTTTGATGAATAATAGTAATTTGCTTGCAGAACTTGCATTCCCGACTCATGTACCGCGTAGTCGTAATGAGCTTGGTGCTGCAAGTTTCACCTACGCGGCACGCTTTCGAGCAATGCTGGCTGAATGAACCCCGCCTCCAGTCGGTACACGTAAAAAGCTCCTGATCGAAATAGGACATTTTGTAGAGACTCTTGGACAATGTGGCACCACGCTAGTTGGCGGTGTCTGCCTGGCTAGAATGCTGGTGGAGGGTTGAATAAAAGAAGTAAATAGTGACGACGCTCTTTTGTTGCATGTCGCAGAAACCGAGCACGCATATAAGGTGCAACCTATTGGATAGAAGGCAAGGGTGCAGAGAGAATGGCGCACGGATGCGGCCCCATTGGTCGTGTTCCCTATCTCCGCCGAATCAGACGCTAGTGACATATCGACTTCCATCAAAGTTCTCGCCGTTCATAATGTCTCACCTTCTTGCCGTACCATTTTATCAGTCAGTAGATCAGAAGGAGCCAGCACTCAGGGCCGGAATAAAACGGGTAGAGTGCTTGTGATGTCGAGGCCCAACACGAAGAACTCCGTAATAGAAGGGTTTGCCGGCCAAACGCCCAAACCACTCAACCGCCCACTTATACCCCTGTTAGAGTACCAAAAACCTATAAATTTTTCAAAGTGCTAAGAAAATTTCGAACACTTCTCGAATGACTAAATCGAGGTCGCAGACCACGAATTTCGTTAGTACGAGAACTTTGCATGGAGCGAGGAGACATACCTCCTTCACATCTCTGTGAAGCATCATCCTTGGATACATACTCTTTATTAAATCGACCACAGCTGCATCGCCATCCACCCATCGAACGAGATTAGACCAAAGAGGTAGGTGTACTGTGATGGCATGATGAGGCGCCGGAGGTATTGCATGCCCTAATGGGGTCTGGATTGCGACAGACATATGTATTAGACATAGAGTATTTAGCAGTATTGGCCATATATTACTTCAGGGCGACAGTCAAATATTTATAAACTTAAGATTCAAGCTTCGTTCTTGATATTAGCCTAGTGACTTTCTGCCGCGGAGAACCATGACTGCAAAGAATTTGTCTATCTTGAGGCAACCTTTTGTAGGTACTAGTAACAACTATTTGTCATAGGATTTAATGCCTAAACAAAGGCACATACTACTAAATCTAAACCCACATTTGGCGATATATTGGGAATTTTACGCGTAATTATTTCACTGGGAGGTTCCCTACAAGACAGGTTTGGATGCTGCCTACGCTACTAGTCGTACAAATAAAGTTGGATTTAACTTTTTACATGTTCTCATTATTCCTGATTAGGAACGTATTCGCCTACGAGAATCGGCCCCGCATTTCAGAGCGGGATCAATCCACTTTCCACCGCTTGTCATCATCACCGTTACGCTGCAGTCTTGGAAAATTCATCGAAACTGGGGAAACCGCGGATATTCTTTCGGCTTTCCCTGTTCTCCGAAGAGCGAAGTGACAAACCCTTTCAAAGATTTTAAACTTTAATTCTCGTGCAACGCCAAAATCTAAGCCCTATATAAGATGACCTTTACTTGATCAAGTTGATCAGAAGTTCACTTCTCTCACATCAATTCTCATCACTTCTCAGCAATAAGCCAGAATTTCAGTTGAAACACAGAATCTCTTCAATACTCTACATCATGTCGTCAGTCACCAAAATCGCCATCGCCGGCTTCACAGGCAAAATGGCCCGCCTCATCACCAACTCCCTTCTCACCCGACACCCTAACGTCCAAATCCACGGCCTCTGCCGCTCTCCCTCCAAAGTCGACGCCAAGTTGCTTTCAAACCCCAACATCAAAGTCTTCGAAGCAGACTCCACCGATCCGGCCGCCCTCCGCCGCGGTCTTGCCGGCACATCAGCATGCATCTGCTGCTACCTCGGCGATAACTCTCTCATGATCGACGGCCAGAAGACCCTCATCGATGCCTGCATCGCCGAGAACGTGCCTCGCTATATTGCGAGTGACTGGAGTATTGATTTCAGACCATTGGCATTTGGTGATCATCCTTCGAAAGATCCGATGAAACATGTGCAGGTTTATCTTGAGGAGAAGGAGAAGGAGGGGAAAATCAAGGGAGTGCATGTTTTGAATGGTGGCTTTATGGAGGTTGTCTGGGCACCGTTTTTGGGATTTGCGGATGCGAAGGAGGGGGTGTTTAGGTATTTTGGGACGGGCGACGAGAAGCTTGAGATGACTACTTATGCGGATACTGCTGCGTTCACGGCAGAGGTGGCTGCTGATCCGAATGCCGTGGGGTTTTTGAACTGTGAGTTGGCATGACACTTGGGATGAGAAAGATGGGGTTTGCTAACACATGTTCGTAGTTCTGGGAGACAGAAAATCGGTCAAGGAAATGGCGGAGCTGTACCAGAAGGTCTATGGTGTCGAGCCAAATGTTCAACGCATGGGCTCCCTTGAAGACCTTCATGGAAAGATGACAGCTGTTTTCAAGGAGCAAGCTGCGAATCCGTATGCGTGGATGGGCATGTACTATCAGTACTGGATGTCAAATGGCCAGACGGCTTTGGAGAGGCTGGATAATGAGCGGTATCCAGTGGTGAAACCGAAGGATCTGGAGACGTTCTTGAAAGGCTACACGAAAGATACAGTTGGGATTAGTAACCAGTTTTAGATGCAGTTAAAAATTTGAGTACGCGATATATGAGGCCTTCCCGAGATGTATCGTGCAAATGAGCATCCATTCATGCAACCCAGTTGGCTTATTTTCTGACGTAAAATCAACATGAGAGCCTTGACTTGGAGGAAATATGAGAGTGTTGCGTAGTCGTCTTAGATCATGATTCTCTGAGCACATAACCACACCTGCTGGCAGGAAACCCGAGCAGGTCTCGGATCCTCTGATCTGGAGTCTCATCCAAGAACTTGCAAAGCCTCAAACACTCGCCGACAGCAGAGCTAACAATCCACCACTGATCAATCTGACTCAGAAGCGCACACCAATAACACAGAATCAACATAGCTTTTGAATCATTCCGATCGAGCAACTGAACGAACAAGGGGGGAAGCCTGCCAATAAAAGACATAAACATGCCAATCTTGTCCTGCCCAATCTCGCACCGCATCAACAAGCACAGACGACTAAGAGGTTTCTCGTAGGGATTCTCTCTTAGCATCGGATCTAGATCTGCTCCGCAAAGTCGATGTAAAGTCCAAGAAGTAAGTGAGGCCCATGAATTGTCTGAATCGAGATGGTTGCAAAAGGCTTCTTCCCAGCTTCTCGACTCGACTGCCACTGAATGCCAGACACTTGCTTCAAGATAGGGACAAAGATTGCTCCTTAAAATAGCAGTTCCTTGCATAGTTCGCAACCAAGTGAAGGGTTTCTCTTCTTCAGTGTCGTCTGCTGATTGAAGATTCCGGAATGCGAGCATGGTGTGAAGATGGCAAGCACCAAGTAATGAATCTCCATTGGTGGCATCAAGACGGGTGGTAATTTCCGAGGAGTAGGAGGCTAACGAGAGGTCGTAGTGGAAAGTTGCTGTGACTCCGTATCTCCGTTCGTGCGGCAGCAAGAAATTGAGATGACTCGCTGAGAAGGCCAGAACAGCGTGCAGAAGGTACGGAGCTCCAATACTAAGCTGGAGACAATGTTGTTGCATGGTCTTTTGGCATGCTGGTGATCCTATCCATGGGCCGGTGGTTTCGAAGAAGTGATTCAGAAGCTCAACGCTGTTGCAGGGGTTGGCTACCAAACTTTTGAGTTGGGAGCAAGGATTCTTAGGGATGTGCATTTGATCCAAGTACGATTCGATCCATTCTCTTGTTGATGCCTGGGACTTTGCAGGCTCATTTGTGTGATCAGGTGAAGTGCTTGAAGTTGCCTGAGAGGATGTTGGCACTTTCGCGAAGTCACATTGAACTCTTCGCTCCCCACATTGGAGGCAGTGGGGTCTAGACTCGTCGCACTGAGAATTTTTAGATCGTGCTCCCGGTCGATAGGTAGATACTCGCCTACCTTTATTCTCCGTAGCTTGCAATTATGGCACCCTTTCCTGGACTTGGTGTGCGCTGCCCGTGGACGATAGCTTGGAGAAGATCCTCTATTTTGGGGGTTTGGTAGGATTTCCGGGTCTTCATTGACCCAAGTGAGCATTCCAGGCTGGTCCATTGATCTGATCCGGGCATGGACGTGAGTGAAAATGATGATGATGATGATGAAGGTCTATTCCGCCCGGCTAAGCCTAAAGGGCACTAGTACTATTTACATGGGTTCGATTCCTCCAGTTCCGCCATGGTCTCGTGACAGCCCCTACGTTCGCTTTGAACGGTTGAGTGAAAATGATGTAGCAGGATCGACGGGATGTTGGCGGGAGATCATCGGGCTTACAAATCGACTCTGCTTGGCGAATCCAGTATTGAACCATCCAATCAGAGATTTGGATTCAGGTCGGTCTTCCTCTCAATATCAAGACATCTGCGCAAGAGCAATAATCTCGATCTGCATTTCCCTCACAGCCCTTCCAATAGCTGATTTACCGTCCAGTGCCTTCTCCACGAATTCTGTCTCCAGGATATGGATTGTCGAGACAGAGGGAGCTATTGTATGGCCCAGGTTGTTGATTTGTAATATAGGCTACGTTAGCGCCGGAGGTGCCGAAGCTTACAGAGCTTTGCCACTGTATGCTTGGCCTGTAGGGCCGCGTACAGGCTCTCAAAGCCTATATATACAGCATACCTAGCACTGTAGAATAGCCAGGCAATTCAATATCAATCACTGAAACCAACACAAGATAACTCCTCCGTACTTGGGCCCTCTTGGACTGACCCGTCCGAGAGAGCAGGATGTGGGTGTTCTGAGGGAGTCAAATCTTCGATTTTAACTGGATGTGAGGAGTCGGAGGACGCAAAGCAGAGGAAGAGGTGTGTCGTGGGGACATATTCCGCGATGGTATTCCTCATTCCCGGCATGATGGAAAGAGAGTATTTCCTCATTATGAATTTTGAGAGCTAGATATAATTAACAAAATAAATTCAGTGCTAAATTGAAAGGGCATACCGTATCTTCCTCCGCGTTAGCAATGAATGTTTTGCAGGAACGCCCCCGTTTCTCTAACAATGTCAACCCATTTCAATTTCCTGACCTGCTGGACTTTGTAACCATCTGTCTAACAACGTTAAATCTTTTTCAAAGTCCACATTTGCTGGTGGTATGAGGCATTTCTCCAACAATATCGAACCTGTCTCAACTTCTAGACTTGCTGGGGTTTTGA
Organism: Leptodontidium sp. 2 PMI_412; assembly: GCA_021432625.1. Taxonomy (NCBI): domain Eukaryota; kingdom Fungi; phylum Ascomycota; class Leotiomycetes; order Helotiales; family Leptodontidiaceae; genus Leptodontidium; species Leptodontidium sp. 2 PMI_412. The sequence goes on from MU270741.1 coordinate 10,678, forward strand.
AAACACCCATGAGTTGCTCAAAATCAAGAAACCCTTGTGCAACTGCCGCTTCTTTCATCGACTAAGATTTCTCATAGCACAAGCGAGCCGAAGGGCCGATCAGGCCGAATGCCGTAAAAGACCTGCTAGCCAGTAGATTAGTCACTGTCGGTGCTTCGGCCTTAGCATAACAACCGAAGGAAATATCTATTAGAACGCCTTATCACCCCACCATAAAAGTATCATCCTTATCTTGGTCTCTTGCCCCTCTCTTATTAATTGGCTTAAGTCAATCCCTAGACCATTGCCTACTTCTCTCATTGACAAGTTCACATTCTATATTGTTTTTCATCGGAATTCACAAAATGGCCAATAACATCGCCTTCACCGCCCCTCTCAACCCTCCCGGAGCTACCCCAATCCTCAAACGGGAGCAGATCTGGGATGGCCTCCTCCTGAAAATTCGCTCCGCAGAGACCTTTGTTCCCGGTGCTATTCAATCAACCTCGGTAGTATCTGAATCGACCAACCCATCTACCCAAAACCCGGTTACGATCCGTGAAATCGTTTTTCGAGAAGACCAGCGGAAGGTCAAAGAGACCGTCACAGCATACGAAGATTGCCGAGTCGACTTCATCCAGCCAAATGGGAGCCTGATCAGCAACGTGGTTAGTGAGGGTGCGGAAGGGGAGTTGTATATGACCTACATCTTTGAGTGGAGGCATCCGGGCATTTCGGAGGAAGAATTGAAGGCACTCCGCGAGAAGGAGAAGAAGATGAGCAAGATGGCCGTGGAGGGGACAATCACCGTTTTGAGAGAGTTGGTCAACAGTGGGAAGCTCTGACGGAATGTCACGGTGTGAAAGGGACGTCACAGACTTGGGTCATAGATTAAGTTTTCTGTTGGTTTAAGAATGTCACCTTTTCTGCAGATCTGCAAAGATTGTATTAAAAAGAACTCCTAGTTTGGGGCCTGATTTCAAATTTGATTTATGTTGAGATACATGATTACCCGGGAGGAGTTAGTTGCAACCATAGTGTCGGCTACAAATTCCAAGCATTTATTCAATTTGGATGCCGCCAATTTCATTGATTTGCTCCCTCATGCTACATACAAAAGTCCCATGATGCGTAAGGCAGGCAGGTGAGTGGTTAGGTTTCTCAAACTTTACTCATTTGTGATATCCTAGTCCCAGGCGGAAGCATTCTTCTTGACAAAGTCAGCCCAGCTAGTGGGCTTCGCATCCAGCAGCTTCAGGCTGGGATCGAGGCTTTCTCCCAGGAAGTATCCAGGTTCCTCAACGAACAGTTGATTCTCTAAGTACTCCTCGGCGATAGCTTCAGGCAAGGAAGCCAGATACTGCTGGGGGGTAACCTTGATAAAGACCGCCTTCTTTCCAGTGACCTTGGAGAAGGTGTCAACGATCTCCTCGGGGGTATAATAACCGGTGGCCTCAAGGACTTGCTTTCCCTCCATTTTGTCGGCATTTTTGAGGGTAGCTTTCACGAAGAGGCCTATGAAAATTAGTTCCAATCTGAAAGGTATCCTCTAAAGATACATACCAGTATCGTTAGCGGCATCAAACAGCGGAAACTTGGTCTTTTTACCATCAACCGGGTAAAAAAGTTGGTATGATCCGCCACCGGCCTTGGTGATCATCTGAGTGAAGTTACTCATGTAGTATCCAGGAAGTACAAAGGTGGATTTCAGTCCAGAAGCTCTGATGTACTTTTCAATATTTGCCTTGCTGTCGAAGTGAGGAACATGGCTCAGCCTTCCCTTGGTCGCCTCTGTCACGTGGTGGAGTGATGAGAAGATGATGTAGGAAACACCAACTTTCTTCGCGACATCGGTCACATTCTTGCCTTGGGCATATTCAATATCACCGTTGGCAGTTTCCCAATAGTTGGTGACAAGGAAAACAGTGTGCGACCCCTTCAGAGCGATAGCAAGGGAGTCGACGGAGTTCAAATCGGCCTATTTTCCTTATCAGTAAGGAGTCTGGGGTGGAAAGGATGGGCCCTACCGAGACAACTTCAACACCCTGCTTAGCCAATTCCTGAGCTGATTTCTTGGAGGTATCGCGTGTCAGGCCACGGATCTTGTATTCTTTGGAGAGCTGAGGGTCGGCAAGGATGGCCTTGATAACGGAACCTCCCTGGTTTCCAGTGGCGCCAAAAACAGTGATGAGCTTTGACATGTTTGAAATGAAGTTGCAAAGATTGATGTTGTGGTAATTGGATGATTAATAGCAGGTAGTTGTTCAGAATAATTTGTCCTTCTGCCTGCCGAGCACTCGGGATTTTATAGCCATCGAGATACATCATGCCATAATGCTTCTAGTCCTGCAGCTCATGCAGAATTAAACCTAAAGTCCGGCATGCCGATTAATCTAAACTACAATCTGATTAGTCTGGACAGATCTTCCACATTTAGTCAGCTGAATGATCACGGCCTTATTTTGTATCCGGGTTTCCCGACAGTACAAATCACTAATTACTCCGGACTTAGAAGGCATCATGATTTGTCAATTTGGGACTCAGAGCGACCGAAACGCCACTATTGGAGGATTGTTTGATTCCTACGTCTCTTAAATACAGAACTCCGACACCTGTCTTGCATTCACCCATCGAAATCCACCGTCCAGAATTTTATCTGCCATAGTACTACCACCATCGGTATTGCTGGCATCACGGGCAACCTTGCCCGTTGCCCTTGGCCACCTCCTTAAAAACCCTCGGACCAATATCCAAGGTTTCTGTCGCGACCCAGTCAAATTCCCCGCCGCCATTCTTGACTCGCCTCGCATTGCATCGCAGAGGGTCAATCTCATGATCGAGACCAAAAGTCGCTCGTTGACACTTATGAAGTGGAGGGAGTCCCCCGGCACATTGCCAGCGATTACGTCCTGGGCTTTGCAAAACTCAAGCTTGGGCAGCTTCCTCCACCGCCCTCCATGTCCTGATTGGTGTTTCCAAGCAGACCTTCATCGCCTTTCTTTGATGCTTGGAACGTCAAGGACACCCCGTTCTCCTACTGGGGTCTAGGGAGGAGATATGGGGATCAATCACCTATGATAATACGACCGGGTTTGTCGCAGCTGTTACCCAAGACCCCGATGACGCGGGCACTCAAAGGTTTGAGTCGAGCCTCGGTCCAGTGCACGAAACGCACGAGAGCGGGAGATACCAATGTTCAACAAGATATACCAGATTCTAAATCAATCCTAACTGGGTGAGTTGAGCGATATTTCCGCAGCAACGAGTTCTCATACTGATAATCAATGCAGATTGCTGGATCGTACCGGTTTTGCGTACTCGGCCACGGACTTCATTTACTCAAGAGCTAGATATATCTTAGACCATATGTCGAGACCTGGTGACAATCAACGATGCTGAATGGCATAGAATAAGTGTCTGGTCCAACTGCTTTCGGGAGGTATGGATCGCTCTGTCTAATGCGGCGGTCGCAGTCTCCTGATGCGAACTTGCGGCTCGTCGTTTTACTATTCTAGATTAGGAACGTATTCGCTTAACCCTAGTGTCCTGGAACGGACAACTTGTCTCTTTTACTTTTGCCACCCTACCTAGTGACTCTTAGATCTCCTCTTCTCTGAAAGACTAAGAGACTAAGAGGTATTTTGGATCTCGTCGCTCTTCGTGCGCCAAGGCATGGGAAGTTCCTTTAGGCTTCGTGCCATGTCCTCTCCAGCTGCTATTCCAAATCGGGAACGTATTCGCTTATCGGCAGCCGCCTTAACTCTTCAGGCAACTTTCTCATGATCCTATCTCCCTCACTCTAAATTTCGGGGAGATTATTACAAATTAAGAGTTTCTTCCTGTTCGGGAACAGTTTTTCGGCTTTGCGTTGTCTCCAGTACCAGCAACCTCAGCAGATTCAATATATATATATATTACACTCGATAGCACAAAAAACTACAGAAAGGGAGCGAGGAAGTATCCAGTACGTTGTCAGTATGACATCCTTGAAGAGTCATGTACACGAAGCTAATTATTTTGGCATACAACAGTCGTGCAAGAAGCGATCTAATAATGTGTACTGCATTGTTTTCTGGTTTCTGGTGTTAGCATTCCTGGATGATGCAATTCGTCGATGCTGCCGTCGTTGGACAGAGGTCGAAATGGCATAGGTAGATCGAGGGTTGGGTTTTCGCGGAGATTATCTCGGGTTAGGTCATCGCATGTAATGTTACCACCGCTTGCGCCATGATATGATGATTTGAAAATTCAATTTAACTGTGTATGAGACAAAACGCCTTGCTTTGACTCTAAGTTTTACTGCGTTGCTAGATGTTGCGCAGTATGAAAACGTTCTTTCCTCTTCTACCTGGAACATCATTTTTAAAGTACATATGTACTTACTCTGTTAGGACTGATTCTCCGGTATGACTACAGTAGAACGCAGATATGTCGAACAGTGGTAGGCCCATATCTCCTTCTAGATCATTGACTCCACAGATAACCTCACTTGTCGCTCTCCACGGTAGGAGTGACGCCGTCTTAAGTATCTCGTTCTCTTCCCGAGTCTTGTCCAGCTCCTGTTTCATGGTAGAATATTCTAGCTGAAGAGATTCATAAGATAGGGAGAGGTAATTATGGCGACCTTCGAGTTCTTCGAGCTTCCGCTCGAGCTCCTTCACGAGCTTCTCTTTCCTAGCTCTGAAGGCACGCTGTGAGGCTCGGTTTTGTGCACGGCGACGCTAAATATGTGAGCAAGAGGCTCGGAATCTCGTCAGGATAACTGTACCGAACTTATACCCGGAGAGTCGGCATTCTTTCCCCCCCTTTTTCCACTTCTTTGGTCTTGATCTTCAAAAAAGACTTCGGCATCCAGTTCCACAGGAATCATGCCTATAGGAACCAAGCAGTCTTCACCTGGAGATGGGTATATGGGGTGGCCAAGGAGCCGGTTTTGGTTGTAGGTCCATTGAAAACCCTATAGTGCTAGTGAGCTTGAGATTCAATCAAACGCTCTCAGGCTTACGTTGAAATCCACTGGTGGGGTTTTGGAGGATTCATTCGAATCGCTGGTATTCGATGAAGATGTCGATTTTGCTGCCATTATATTAAAATTGGCATTTTGGTCGCTTTGTTCGTACTGCCCAGACGACATTTTGGAGCCAGCGGATAACGAGTGACAAGATACTACGCAGTAGTGCAAGCTTACTGCCAAGCTATAAAATCCTTGTTGTTTGTAGGTTGGTTCGGCACGGAAGGGGGGCTGAAATTGTTTCAGCAGCTTGTCAATCACAGCCTCATATAAGTTCTTAAAGTACTTATAGTCTTGTCCGGCAGTGGACTGGGGTTGTTCGAGGAAGCTCATTAGAAAATAGAATGAGGACATAGGTTTGGTTACGTAGAAAAATAATGCGATACCTGTGTTTAGGTGGCAATTTAGGTTTCCTGTGACTACGATTCAGGGACTGACAACCCAATCAACATAGAGTGCCGAGAGCGAGACTGCATTGTTATCAACGAAGATGTATAATAGCAAGATTATTCAACAGGAATATCTCTTAATACCCTGACCGCTGAAGGCTAGAAGACGATGCGCTCCGGGGAAACCTGAACGAGTCATGGTCTGCGACGAGTCATGGCATAAATTCTACGACAGTCATAGAGGGGGCTCGACTGCTAAAATGTGATCTCCATCAATCATAAAAAAGAATACTCATTCAACCATTCTTGGGGCGAGCTAGCGTTGGTGGCGGCTCAGTCAATAATGGTGCGAAGAAGCGATAATAAAGTGCGAAGAAAAGTAGAAAACAGATATACCACCAGAAGATAATCTCATATAGGGCAAACTGGCCACGTTTCAAACCTCCTAACCCACCTAGCCGAGGATGAGGGGCGTCGATCGGCTTGTCTGAGACAAAGGGGGTGGTTGGGACGAGGTGGAAGCCATTCATGACTCTCGCGGCGTTGTGACACGCGGAAAATCGATAACATACTGAGTCACACTAGGAACACAAACGGAACAAAGCGGAAACACGGCGGAATTAGCTACGATTACAATAGCGACTTCCACAACATCTAGTAGGACTACAGATCACTGTTCCGCGAAAAATCAAGGGGCTTCCTGACGGTAGACCAGCCCGGGCATCAGCCAGGGTAGACCAGCATTGGAGATATCTACCAGACAGTGGGCATACAAGCACTAGCAACGCCACCAGCAACTCCCATCCACGCTTAACCTACCACGCATCCCCGTGAGCAGAGGAGCTCTGGCTCTAATTGCTGACAATAAGGCACCGAATACTTAGAGGAATCGCCTCCGATAATGCTTGCTACTAATCCACAGCTCCGTAGACATATTCATAATCGACATAGGGAGCAGTGAGATTTAGAGATCATAGAAGGAAGCGAATTATGAAATCCCAGACTAGCGTTCTTTAGGCTTAGCGGGGCGTAATGAACTTGATTAGTTGTACCAGGGCCGGCAACAAACATTAAGACTAACACTCAATTGCAGCCTGTGCGCGTTTATCACTAAACAGTCAAGTACTCAGAATAGGATTATTAATCCTGCTGCCTCGGGACAGGGGGAAAAAGGAGCTAATCGAGATTCTATTGGTAGGATAATCACGTACAGCGAGGAAGCAAGAGAGTATTAATTGGGTTAATCAGCTTGTAATATTAAAAGCTATGGACTAAGTCCCTACCCCACTATTCCGCGCACCCCCCTATTCCGCGCACCTCGCTTAGTACACCGCTTTTCTACTTACCTACTTTTAATAATTAATAACTATCTTATTCTTTTATCGAATTTCTTTATTTTTAGAATATTAATTGAGACGATAATGAAGCCATTATATACCGAAGACGACGTGTGTTTAGCTCTTACTGCGTTCGTAAATGGCAAGTCCTTATAGAGTGCCGCCAAAGAGTAGGGTATACTAGAGGCTACCCTCCGAGGTCGATCTCACGGTATAAACACTTATTAATAAAGTGCTAGTTACTTGCAAAGGCTACCCCCGGTGTTAGAAGAGCGTCTTACGCACTAGATTTTGACTCAAGAGACATTAGGGTTTAGTTTTATACGTAAGTACGGCTGTTTGAGAACCGACTTTTTGTACTTTAAGGGGACCCTTTAGTACTTGGAAAACGATAAATATAACGGTTTTTTAAGCGGAATCCTATTCTTAACACTAAGAGGCAATATTTTATTAATTCTGTACGTGTGAATAATACGACATCTAAAGTTATTAAGCCTTAGTTCTAAAAATTACAGATTCTAGCTATTAAGGTAATTCTACCTGAAAATCGATAGAATAGACGAGGCAGGGATTATAAAAGGCTTTAGAGTTAATAGCTTAGTAATTAGTTATAAAGAACGACGTTTTATTTAACAGAAATAACCTAGTTCTCGGAATTAGACCTTATTTATTAAATGTATCTCTGTAACAGGCAGGAAAACGACTCCACTTATAATATATAAGGGAAAATCGATTTAACAACAATAGTTTCTAATAGATATTAACGAATATAAGTTATAGCAATTTATAGCTATAAAAAATAAGTAAACAGATAATACTACTGTATTAAAATAGTTAGAAAAGATTTTTATTCCTTAGACGCAACCGCGTGATTAATAACCTCAATTACTCGTCTTAGACAGCTATAGAAGTTATAAGACTACAGAATTTATATAAAAGTTCTTAGAGCATAATATATTTTTATTATTTTTACTTATATATACGTCGCATGTCTTATAACCTTTAGATTTATTAATTTTCTCTCCTCTCAAAGCAGCTTACCAGAAACACCTCAACCTTTTGGTATTAATAACCAATTCGACTCCAATTGGCAAGCGTAACTTCTTAATATATTATTATAAAGCACGGAAAAAGAGCTTGACGGGTATAAATATCAAAGCTGGTTAGAGAGCTACTAGCTTATAGCCAGTGAATATAGTAAAACTATTAATAAGCCGATTACTATTAAAGAATAATAACTAAGAGCTACAAACTAGTGTTTCTAAGGACCTTCAGACTATTAAAGAAGCGGAGGAATTATTAATTATTTAGTCTACGCTAAAGGCTAGTAAAGAATTCAGATTGCAACTTAACACTTTATTTAAATCATTACATAATAATCTTCTAACACGTCGACTACTCTTTAATAAAGCTATTAAAGCCTTTAATCAAAAGGACTTCGCATTAGGACAGGTAGAGATAAAGATACAACAATTAAAGGCTAAATTAGACTAATTACAGCCACGGAAAAAAAGGAAGGTTCAAACTAGCCCAAATTCCAAGTTTGCGGATATTTAGGCTATTTAGAGAGCTCAAATTACAACTGGAGATCAGGAAATTATAGTTATTAATTTAGATTTAGTGAAGGATTTTGAGTCTATAGAAGATTATATAACAGTTGTAGCGTTATAAAGTTATTAAGTGTTGTTTGTAAGTAGTAGTAAAATTACGGGGTGCGCGGAATAGGGGGGTGCGCGGAATAGTGGGGTAGGGACTTAACGATTAGGGAGATTACAAGTAGTCTCGGTAACTACTAGCGTGCAGAGATTTGGTTATCCGGCCACCTAATATACTCGTGACTTAAACCTGAAACAGATTCGTATCGTCTGCGTTGTCCAGGAGAACAGGTAGTCAAAAGTTGAATTGGCTTGGAATAATAGGGTGATGTGTCAGGAAGTGTAGTGATAAAGGGGGAGGACATTTCGGGGAGCGGCGGGTACTGCGTCTTCGGACATAATGTGGATGCTTAAAGGTGGGGTTTTTTAGTGAGGAAACAGCTGTGTTTACATTTTTTGTTGATCCTGGTCCTAGCGCCGGGATGCTTGTGACAGGCTACCGGGGCAACGGTTCAGTCAGGGCCCGTGCGCTGGAAAAACCCGTCTCTCTCTGGGAGCTTAGGGGATAATCGTCAGCTCGCCTCCGGTGGGCTTCCTGTTATCGCTATCGCTCTCAGTTAGAATAAGCGAGTGCGGATTTTCGCCTACTATCACCTTTGATGTTAATTAAGTAATAAATAGATGTGATTTATTACTAAAAATACATTAGGAAGAATAAATTAATTAAAGATTTTCTTTATCTTCATTATCTTTATTATTATCAGATAAGATGTTATTTTAATAATCAAAATCCGACTCTCTAAAATTAGTATTATTACTAACTCTACGTAACGAATCGTTTGAATCTCTACTACTATTTGAATTAAAGCTATTACTATTAATTCCGAGGTCTCTAATAAGTAGTAGTATATGTAAATAGTTTAATTAAAACACTTTATCACTGTCCGTATCGACGATTATAATTAAATCGTCGTCTCTAAGGACAGGCGCTGAGGAAGGTAATTCAGGCCTAGGAATCCCTTTCTTTCGCTAACGAGTAACTTGTCGTTTAAGAGGTTATTGAGATTATTAAATTTCCTTTATATTAGGGATAAGAACTAATAAAGAATCATTATCTTTTATAATTATACTATTTGCTAAGAGCTCTCGTAATATTCTCTTCCGGGTACGCTCTGTAGACTGAGCATTAATACCTTTCCAGTACTTAATATCATACTCTTTTCTCTATAACTTATCGATATAGCGCTGTGCTTTAGAAGGATTAGTTTTAGTGTCTTTAGCGTCTCTTTTAGTTATTATCTTATTAGTAATCTCTTTAATAAGGCTATCTTTAAAGTAGAATTATTTCCTGTCCCGCTTTTTACTCTTAATCTTATTCTTTCGTTATTAAGATAAAATATTTAACTCTTCTGTTAGTAAAGTAGCTTTTATTATAACTTGATGAGTTCTAAGGAGAAAAGAAGTAAATTCTAATCGAGATGAACTATTTAAAAGATTCGTAACTTTGTGTTTCTAGCGCTATATTAATTCCTTCACGTGTATTAGTTTCTTTAGCGTACGGGGTAAACTAGACTCTTGATCTTTAGTGATTAAGTATTGACTTTAGTTAGAGTAAAGGTTTTAAGGTTCTTTAAATAATAATCGTAATTAATTAGGTACATGCTTAACTTCTTTCAGGCTTTCTTAATATTATATCAGCTAAAAGTCTCGTTGCGAATTCCCTTTAAATCTCGTGAGAAAAAGTAAATAATATATTTCAAATCAAGTCTAGCAAGGGCATTTTTGATTACTAGATCGTGGTAATGTTTATATAGTTAGAAAATGCCCATATTTAAAGGTTGTATATAATGTATTAAGTAAGGGATTAGTAGGTAAAATAGTGTGTCAAATGACTTGATTTGATTTGAATAATGGCTATTATTCAAATCAAATCAACGATTTTACTGATTAATCTATCTTAATCAATTAATATTTGATTTGATTTGAATATAATTAATTAATTTGAATAATATGCTGACTAATATGATTTTTGGGTAGGTTCGCTTAATTAAGGTTAAGGTTTACGGGACTTATACCCGTTTTAGCTACTGCTTAGCCCCTTTAAGTATAGATTCCGTATTTCTGCTTATTAAGCGAGCCAGCGATAAGGAACCTCTTAGAATTAATATGATATTTCTAATTAATATTAATTAATAAGTCTTACAAATAAAATATTAGTAATTAACGAATAATTAATTTTAGTACTTTTGAGTATAAGGATTAGTAATTAATAATTAGAAAGCTTAAGAATCCTTTAGAAGTAATTTATTTTTTATAAAAACAACCAGATTTCTTTTTAGAATCGATTTTTTATTATTAAACAACTACTTTAATAAATTAATAACAATTTATACTCTTACAAAACCTTTTATTATTACACTTATATATCTTTGATATATTCCATTATGTCATAATCAACTTCTATTGCTTTAAATATTAAGCAAAACTTAGCCGAATTCGAATTAGATCTTCTCGAGATATAACCACCTTTTTTTAAATTTAAATACGTATTAAAAACTCTTAATAAAGCTAATCCAAATCCGGAAAAGCCTGAAAATTACCGTACTGTAACAGTTCGATGTTTAGTTTATGATTGCAAGTAAGTTTATCTAAATTTATTAATAAAGACTTATATTAACTTAAATAGTAAAAAATGGCTTAATCAAAAAGTCAATTATCCTACGAGTAATTATTTTACTCACTTCCGGACTTCTTATAAATCAATAAATATAGAAGCTATTAAAAATAATGTTGATCTTAGAAAGGTAATTTATTAAATAACCTTTTTTATCAAGAATATTTATTAATATTGTGGTGGGGATGGCACGTGAGAGCTTGTCAGCTGACTTGACTACCCCTTTATATGGCCGGCTGCCAGCTGTAGAGTTGCATCCACAGAACATATACAACGAATACTACTTTTGGCTCTTTTGTCGATACGATTGGGCTTTGTCCCCTTCACAATATTACTTTAGGAACAATTACTCCTATTTCGACTCGAAACGCAAGTCAACTAAGTTTAGAAGAGTCATTTAATAATAATTAACAAGACGACGAATCTCAAGAAGAAAAAGAAGCTAGCTTTGTAATATCTCATTTTAAGAGGTTATTATTAAGCTTTATTGTTTCTAATAATATCTCTTTTAGAGCTGTTACAAGTACTAGCTTTCGGAAATTAATGGCGTACGTTCATAAGTAAGTACGCTCTAATACTTATAAGTACATAAATATATAACTAATTTACTATTATAGGGAAGTACCGCCTTTGTACTCTCAAGTTTTAACTGATAAGTTGACTTTATAATTTAATAATAATAAGTCTTTATTAAAAGACTTACTTTTAAAGCAAATTAAGACTTAAGGGGGTTTTTCTTTAACTCTTGATGCTTGGACTGCTATAAATTAAGATGTATATTTAGGAATTACTATGTAAGTTATATTTTATTATTATTTAAATTATTAATTAAATAACTTACTAATTTAATAGTCATTGGATCGACGCGGACTTTAATATGATTTCGAAGCTTTTAGCTATGAAAGATTTATCCGATAAACACTCAGGTGTTTATTTGAATTTAGTATTAATATAAGCTTTAAAAAGCTTTGATATTGAAGATAATATTATTAGGTACGTATTTCTTTTAAAATATATATATATAATAAAAGCTAACTTTAATAATAGTATTACGAGAGATAACGCTTTTTCAAACGATACTCGTATAATTGCTTTTATAAAGTATTACGCTTAAAAAGCTATAAAATTTCAGGGTGATATACCTTGTGTAGCTTACATATTAAATTTAGTCGTTTGGGATATCTTAAAAGGTATTATTAAGAACGATTATAATACTTCTTATTCTAAAGATATATATGAAGAAGAAAAAGAAGAAGATAATAACAAAGAAAATCAAGAATTAAGTAAGTTTATTAATACTTCTTATTTTAATAAATTATTTTACTAACTTTATATAGACTTTTCTATTTGGAAAAAGGTTCGAAAAATTATAATTGGTATTAAATATAACCAAGAGAATAAGCGGCTATTGCAAGCTTAAATTAAAGCTTTTGAAATAGAAATGGCTCGATTTCCTCAACTTGGTAAGTTTATTAAATAAATCCGTTTATTATTAATAATTAACTAATAATTATTAGATTAATAAACGCGCTGGTCTTCAACGTATTATATGTTAAAGAATTTCTTACACCTTTGGGAGCCTATAAAAGCTGTTATTAATAGCTCTAATATTAAGGCTTTTAAAGATAAGAATAAATTATTACTCGGCGAAATAGAAATTAAGTGGTTAGAAAACGTATTAGCTATTTTAGCTATATTCGTTAAAGCAACTACGAAATTACAAGCCGAAAAATATCTAATTATATATTATATTATGCCTGAGGTATATATGATATATAATAAGTTAGACACTTTTAAGCAACAATATCAAGCAAGTACTTATTATTTTAATTTATTTTTAACTTTTATAATAAAACTAACTTTTAAGAATAGGATAAAATCTTTATTGATGCTATTAATAGTGGTATCGCTAAACTTCGGAAATATTATCCGAAAACAGGGGTTTTAGATAATAAGAGTAAAAGCTTTTATATATCTATGATCTTTGATCCTAGAATTAAAGAAGATGGCTTAAAAGCCATGGGTATTTCAAGCGGGTTTATATCAGATATTATAGCTCGCTTAGGGACCGATTTTAATAGGTAAGTTTTATTTTATTAATTTAATATTAATATTAATACTAATTATTTATATAGTTATAAGTTAGACTATTTAAGAGAAAATCCTATAATCGACGAGGACGGAGATATTAATATATACGACGACGACGACGAATTAGGAATATTTGCTGAAAACGACGAAGACTTTGAAACCGACGAATTAACTGCTTATTTAGAAGAAAAAAGAAGCCCTAAACATGTAAATTTATTATTAATATTTATAAAATAATTAAACTAACTTAATAATAGACTAAAGCGTTGGACTATTGGCGACTTAATAAAGAGAAATATAAAATATTATCTCGAATAGCTAGGAAATATCTTCAAATTCCGGCTAGTTCAGCCGCTAGTGAAAGGTTTTTCTCTCAAGGAGCTTTAATTATTTCTAAATTAAGAAATAGGCTTTCTAAAGAGAC
>MU270742.1:0-24166 GCA_021432625.1 Leptodontidium sp. 2 PMI_412
CCTCGATGCCCTGCTGGAGGGTGCTGGTCACTGTTTTTGTAGTTCGTGGGGCCTCACCGTACGGAACGACCGTAGGAGGATGGTTAACCTTCCTCTGGGTCTTCCTAGGCCTGTCTCCTACAGTAGGGGAGGAGGGTTCGAGTGGCCGTGTATGTCCGGCATGTTGAGGGGGCTGAGAGGACTCCATCCTATCAAAAGAGCGCGTCAACGCTCGATATCAGGGGAAAAGACCCTTCAGTCTGAATAAGTAGGTATTAGGAAGTCTTTTGATACGCGTTTGGGGTGGTTTCGAGCACAAATCGAAATCACGAAAATTGTTGTTGGTGGTTGGTATCGCATCTTGTCCCACAAGTAAATCTAATATCCTTCAAGCTCAAGTTGTGATGGCAGGATCATGGCAAAGGTCGAGTGCACTAAGTTCAATATGTTCTCTTGTCGAGCACTGGTGCAGTCTCACCCTTTGCATGGTGTAATGCTGGTGCGGTCTCATCCTTCAGGTAGTCCTCTCCTTGGCAGTATCATGTGATGGGTCGACCGAACCGTCACACTAGTTCTATTGACGATCTTCAACGACTGTGCAAACTCGATCTACAAAAGCGGCTTGCATACTGGTACTTTCAATTTAGCGACATCAATACGCCGAACGTTTGCAACGTGCTCCAATCACTTCTTAGGCAGCTTAGAAATCTCAGTCAAATATTGACTATTTCTAATGATTCTAAATCGAGAATGTTGCTTAAGCATGGCCTTGAATTTGCATCCATTTTCGATCCAATGAGCTTAGGAATGCAAAAGCTACAGACATAGGAGTCGGGTAGGATTATGTGAGCCGTCTGGTCACCCTCCCCATCTTGTGAGATGTGAGATGCGAGGGCTGAGTTCCACCTGCAACCAAGGGCACTTTGCAAAGTTGCAAAGAAAGACAGTAGTGGATGTGATAATGGTCTGGTGAGTGGCCGGCAATTGTAACATACTAGGTACTTTTGTATCACCACCAGAAACCGACTCAAACAGGGTGCATGGCCGCCATCACATGCTCCTGCGATAGCGGTGCTGTACTCTCCTGTCCTGTACTATACCTCTTCGTGTACGTTAGAGTAGGTGCAGGTGCAAGTTGGTGCAGGTGGTGTGCACGTTGGATGATCCCCGGTTAGGTTGGTGCAAGTGGTTGGGAGAGGTGAAAAGGTGGATAGGTCAGGTCAAAGGGTTGCAGTCGCAAGGGAGGAGCCCGTTTTTTTGTTGTGATTGCCCATCCCATCTGAGCCATCCCATCTCACACATCCCTTCCCCTTCCCCCATCCTCCTAATCCTCCCATCTTATCGCCCGTCAAGACTTTCTGTTAGTCAGTCGGTCTCACTAAAGCACAAGCACCTAAGACCAACCTAGAAAGTCCTCGCTTCCCTTACTCGACCCCGGGATCAAGGTTCCCTTCATCCCCAATTTCGACTCACTGTATGCCACACCTCGAAACATTTTCATCTAACCGGAAGTTGCCCCAAGCTGGATATCCAGGATCTCAACTCATCTATCAGCTTCACTTCACGTTTCGCCACTTATAAGCTGAGAGCTTTGCTACATTGGCACTGCGAATCACGAGGCTCTGCTGCATGACTCTGCTCTGAATCGACTGCTTCATTATCATTGTCCAACAGGGTTTCACCTCGGTGAATAATCAATCAACCAACAATTGCGCAGTGATATTCATCAAAAGGACCAGGAAACAGAAAATCAGCCTTGTCTACACTTTTCGCCATCAACACTAAGCATTTGGGGTCCTCTCCAATATGTGCTGTGCCTGAGCCGCCATCTAGGCCTCAGCACCCACTCCCAGTTGCCTATCTGCAAACTTTCGTCCTGGAACTTTTCAAGAACTGGCATAGCGTATCCTAATATACTCTCCAAACGAACCCTGTCTCTGCGAACTTTAACAATCACCAGAATACGATATGGAAGCCCAGATAAACTATCCCGGCCCTGATTCATTCAACATTTAGCCTCACGAGTATTACCGTTAAGCTTTGCATCTGGACGGTAATTGTCCGAGTAGCATAGCTTTTACCAAAGCTCCAAATCGAAGGCGTACCCTCACTTGACGCCAGTTCGTCAAATTCAGCGTGAGCAAAATTAATCAAGCTAATCGATTAATAATCAGATTAATTGATTTGATTTGATTAGAATTAGATTAATGAAAAATTCACTTGATTAGATTAGAATTAGATTAATCTAGATCAATCTGATTCATGATTAACTTATAATAATATTAAAAATATATATTTGTAATACTACTAATAAATAATGAACTAAATAATGAACTAATTAATAAACTAACTAATAAACTAACTAATAAACTAACTAATAAACTAACTAATAAACTAACTAATAAACTAACTAATAAACTAACTAATAAACTAACTAATAAACTAACTAATAAACTAACTAACTAACCTATTTAATACAAAATAAGTTATTATTTCTATATCTTTAACTTCTTTTCTTATATCGTCTTCTTTCTCTTTAATAACTCCCTGTAACGCTTACTTTGTAAAGACAGCAATCACGTGTGACAACGGCCTCACATATTAATATATAATATATAAAAATAACAAGTATCTCTTAAAATCTATAATTAAGTAAGAAAGAAGGTAAGAAGAGAAAAGCTCTATATATAAAGGAGAAGCGCTATTGGGCCAATTAATCTCTGTAAAGCTCGGTTAGCTAGTATACTAGAAATGAGGCTTTAAGTGCTCTTAACCGTCACAACAAATACTTTTACTTGTTTATAAATTAATTATTTATTAATAATATATTTTATTTTTAGCTTCTAAATAATTCTTAGATTTTAATAAACTATATATTATTCTTATTAATATATATATACTTTTTTTTAATTAAGTAATAAGATTAATTTATATTAGAAAATCATCGATTTCGCTTCAGGAAGCCTCGGTAAAGCTTAGTAACCTTTATTTTTAGTATTCGTTAGTCTATTTTAGCCATAGTCTACTAGACTATACTGCTTTAGGATACGGCTCTTATATTAATTAAATTAATTAATTAATAATCAATTAATTAGATTAGATTAGATTAGAATTTGATTAATTGAAATTTCACTTGATTAGATTTAGATTAATGGCCATTAATCTAATCTAATATAATCATTTCTCACACTGGTAGCGAGAAACCCACCATGACTAGAAAATTGAGGGGTACTTTGACTTTAAATATATCAAATTCTTTATACATATCGACGTCTTTTAAATTTTTATTTTATTCTTATTCTATCGTCAACTTAGAACATTTTAACCCCCTTTTACTAGAAAATTGTAACGACGCTAGCAGAAGAGAGCGTTGCAAGAGGTATGTGGTAGTACGTTGGCGTTGGCTATCGAGTACTAATAGGTCTAATACGAAGGAAACAAGAAGATAAAGAAATAAGAGGGAGAGTGCTCCTTTAAATACAAGTAGCCTCCAGAACCACTCTAGTACGGGTCCGACTCCAGTCTAACTCAACACAGGTGGATCCCCTGAAGTCCCTGACTCGCCATAATGTCCAACACCTAGTCCTATCGTTACAAAAATCCCCTCCGCCCTCAGGCCTGACCTGTAAAATGCCTTTATAAATAGTAAACGAGGACTCCCCTTATTATTGCTCCACTATCGGGCTCTTTATCGCCCCTAATACTTATAAAAAAGCAACCTCTAAATTCTAGAGCCTTGCTAGCAAGCTAGCAATCCTCAAAAGCCCCTGTAGCTGTTGTGGCGTACAGATTTGTACAGAGAGCGCGGCATGAAGTGACTGGAATACGGGGCATTACATTCCTAGCTCCACTAATACTACCTGTAAGAGCCTGTAGGAGACCACCGGCGTTCGAGCCAAGATTATCCCCTGTAACTGTGCCTCTGTTGGTGATTTTATCGGCTCTCAGCCCTTGTATTTACAGGGGCTGAGCCGCTGTCGGTGCACTGGAAGAGGGGTAATATAGGGGTAGTTCGATATCCTCCCTCAATTATCACCACTTCGTACGCTCTACTACTCTCCACAACACTCCACATCTCTGAGATACTGACCCTCTTTCTAATAGAGGCCGCTAGAATGTTTGAATTTGCCGATTTAGGCTTGTCTGACGACTCTTTTGAGCTATCCGATCCTCCTAACTCTATTATATCTGGTGAAACGGATAACGAAGATGAAAAAGAGATAAAGTAGTTTAAGTTATGATTAGGTTCTAAAAATAACGAAAATATAAAGTCACCACTGATTCCCCTTCCTCCGGAGCCTAAAGACAAAAGCAAAGCTGTGGTTCTATTAAAAGCTGTTAAAAAAGAGTTCTGTATCAAAGCAAGAATACGAGCTGTTATTATATTAAACGATTATTTTAATATAATACGAATTACCGCTATTACAAGTATAAACAAATCACGTGTTTATAGTCTCGCGGCAAAGGCTCGACAGCGTAACTAGAAGCAAAACACTAATATAATATTAAAGACTTGGCATATAGCGAATAAGAAGAGATCTAGGAGACCTACGATTTCAGCGGAGGCAATAACAGTTATCTTAAAAGTTGTTACGAAAAACTCAACAACCCGTGGCTTCTTGACTACTACAATTGTCGTGCAAAGCTCTAATCGACAGTAGGCATGGCTCTCATAGCTGCAACGTGGTGGCAAAAAGTGTCTGATTTCTAGAAGGGAGCTCCTGACTACAACTGCCCCTATAACTTACGTAGGCTAGGGACGTGGGCATACCTATGTTACACGACAACAATTTCTAAGGGAGTGAAGTAGCAAGGCTTTAAAGTTGCCCCGAGGACCATTTGGAAGATTTTAAAAGCAAGAGGTTATAATCAATGTAAATTAATTATCAAACTAAGTCTCAACGTTGTTAATGAAGCAACTCGCCTTGCGTATTGTTTAAAGAGGCAATAATAGACTCTTAAGGATTAGAAAAACGTGATCTTTTTAAATGAGACTACAAATACAATTAGGAGGCATAAGAGGCAAACAACGCGTGTAAAGATTGCCGACAAAAGCTTTCCATAAGCATATAATCAAACAACATTAAAAAAGCTTCTCCAAATTCATGTTCTAAAGCTATTTTTCGTATAATAACAAGAGCTCATATTATATGTAAGAACCAAAAACAGCACAAGAGAAGAGAGATCGAAAGGTTAATTTGGATACTCGAAATGCCCTCACAATGAAGAACGATAAAGCTCAATAGGAGAGAGCTTGGAAGAAGTGGCTAAGAGATTAAACTAGAAAGCACGGCAGGAGGCCTAATAGCATTAAAAAGACGTAAGTCCACAGTAAAGAAAATAGCGCAGTTGTGTAAAAATTAAGAAGGGGGAGCATTAACTAGTACTAATACCAGAAGTATATTTTACTAGAAAAACTACTCCCATTCGCTATAAAATACTAAAAGAATCGCCCGGATACTTTAATTCAAGAAAATAATACTCCGGCTCACGCCTCAAAGTATCAACAAGAAGTGTATAACTTACAAGAGGTTATTAAAATGCTTTGACCTAGTAACTCTCCTGATCTTAACGCAATTAAACGTTAGTTTTAGATAAAAAAGAAAACTACACGCAAAGGGGGAACAAATACAAGAAGAAGTTAAGGGCGAGGTGAGAGAATTATTAGGAGAAGATGCCGTAAAGCAAAATCTAAGAATAGATAAAAAGGATACCTTAGCACGTAAAGGAAGTGATCCGTGTGAAGGATGGGAATAACTCCGAATAAGTATCAAAAAAGCAAAATAAAAGGGCAAAAGAAAATCGCAATATATTAATCAAAAAAGAGAATATACTTATATTATTTACTCCCCTAACGATTATCCTTCTAAGCGAAAAGCCTCTTTTTAAGGGACTCTAAGATTTCTCAGGGGCCTTCAATAGCCTTCATAAAATTATGCCCTATATTCCAATCATTATATACCGCATTCTCTGTACAAGGTCGCGACGCGGATTAAGACCTCGAATTAAAGCGAAGAATGATTTCGGTTAATATTAAAAGACCCCATACTTTCCTAAACGGTGTTACCCCTCTTGTGCAATCATTGCCAAGATTCTATGTGTTCTTACGTGGACTACTAAACGTTCTTGGACCTGTGGTGCTTTACTCGCCACAACACAACACGATCATCTATATTACGAAAGCAATATCTACCAACTACGATCTTAAGCGAAAGAAAAACGAAAAAGCAAATGCCTAAGCTACAAGTAAATCTTTCGAGGTCTAACCTCGACTCGCGATCAAAGATGGCTAAAGAAACAAAGCTAGGGATTAATGCAAAGACCCTTATTGATAAGGAGATCACCACGCTTTTTTTCTACACTTACACTTATGACTAATACTTCAGCGACACTAGCTAATAAGGGCGAATATAAAGCTACAGAGGGTTTAAGGGTACAAGTTTTGACCGTAAGACAACAAGTATTAAAAGAGGACCATTCCCACACGCTTTTTATCTTTAGTAAACTTAGCGGCAATACATTAGAAGCTGGGTCGGAACGTTCCAGAAAGTTAACTATTTGGGATTCTTACATGTCGCACGCCAATTGAATTCTCCTAGCGTCCTCCCCGACTTTTCCTCCATATCTGTGGTTATGTATCTCGAATTGAAACAAAATGGATATAACCATGGCCTAGAAGATCCTTTGTATCCAGGCACCGACTTGGACATGGCTATCGGTGCCTTCCCCCATCCATCTCCGGCATTGTCGGACCTATATACGATGCCCGTTGCTCAGGGCCGCAAGGTCCCAAAATCTTCGGCGAATGCACTGATCCATAGAGCGTCTCCGAGTCGCGTATGGGCCTGTGATTTCCGCCCACTTCCGATTCTTGATGAGTTGATTCCACGGAAGAGTTGGGGCGCCGCTTCATAAAGATCCACCAGATTGTGAGCGAGATGAAAACGACGCCCAAAGCGGAGCCGATGGACACTCCTGCTATAGCACCTCCACTGAGGCTAGTCGAGGAGTGTGTTGATGCAGTTAGGGTTGGAGAGGAAGAAGATGTTGCGAGTGTAGTTAAAGCTGAAGAGGTGGAGGAGGATGTTGTGGTATCGCTGGCTGCAACACCTGTTAACGGGCCTGCTCCATTGGAATTTGTGGTGATGGCGACGGTCTTGGTGAGCCCGCTGTACAGACCACAACCGTATCCGATAGAGCCACTGGCGTACAAGTATTCAACACAGTAAGGCGTTGGAGATATGCTGTGATAGGCGGGTAAGCATGCGAAGAGATCATGTGGCATATGATGCCCTTTGGAAGGGTGAAAAAAAACTCACCAGATCAGATTGTTCAAGTTCGCTTGACAGGCAGCATTGCAAGGCACTCCAAGAAAGTCATAGCAGGTGGTGAATATGTCGCCGCACAAAGCACTTGTTGTCCTCTTACAACACCCTACTACAGATGGTCCAGTCGTTCCGCAGATGAACTGTGCTGATGCGCAAGTAACAGGGTCGGCTTTGTGACTAGTGTGTTAGCAAGTGCACTGCTGCTCTTACGATATATGACCTCAAATCAGGTCGAGATTACTCATACCTTTATTACCATCAACCCAACCACAAGTAGGATTGGAAGCACCAGCTTGCCGCAACTGATGTGCGCCGCGGAATGCATGTGGAACAGATGTCGGTTCTGGGTTTATGCCGATTTGGAGGCCCAGATTATATTGTGTCCTTTTGGCCATCGGACTTAACGCCAAGGCATGTATGTGACCGTAAAGCAGTGCCACAAACATCGACGAGGTAACAAAGCATCGCAGAAATAGATTCATAGCTTCGCTCGAGAAGACACTAATGAAATAGTTGTGAAGATTCTTCATACAACAGTTGGACCCATCACTAGACCGTTCCTGTGTTGGAGATAACCTCTGAAAGCACATGCGAATACTGTTCCCGGAGCTCCGTGATCAGCCCACAGGATCAGAAGCTGAAGTCAAGAGGATATGTGTTTGCCATACGTCAACAGCAGGAGAGCTGAGGACTGGGGATCCTGGAGATCCTTTTGTAATTCCAATCAAATGCCGAACTCTCAGCCCCGAAGTCGAGCTGGAAACTTGCTACCAGTGGCATGCTTTTGTATGGTTCTGGCGTCTGCAGCTGATCGGGTTGCGGAAAGCGCCGTTGCAATGAGAATTCCGTATTCCCACCTAGCAGAACATGGTTGGCATTTTCACAAGCCTCCTCGCTAAGCATCACCGCAACACCCCCCTGTCGAAAAGGAGTGTCCGCGGATAGTTTGATGAGGCGCCGAGATTTTTCGGCACTTTCGGTCAATCGGAATTGGAGAAGCAAGCCCACTGCCCTTCATGCAGTCCGACTATTCGAGCCAGGTGTCACCCCGCTCCAACCGTTCGTCAAAAGGGATCTGGTATTCGCAGCTAGGCTGCTTTGTAACATAGTTGAAAATCTATTAGTACCCTTAGGCCCCCATTTCTAGTGTTGAGCCTTTGTAAGTCCCGAACGTCGGTCATATCGATGACTTCGAACACATGCAACTCTCAAGTACTCTCTTATATCTCAGTTGCGCTCTTGGCGCCGGCGCACAATCGTTTTATGCCGCCATTAGCCAAAACTCGCAGCTGTCCAACTTTACTTCTTTCTTCGAAAACAATTTCCCTCTAGCAAGTCAGCTACTGACGAACTCTTCCACTGAACCCCACACTATTCTCGTTCCCAACGACAACGCATTTGCAAAATATGAGAGCGATAACGGATACTCAATCACGGCTCTTTCAGCAACTGAGCTCACATCGCTCATTCAGTACCATGTCTTAGTTGGGCGACTGTCTAGTGCGAACTTCTCAGCGTCGAGGGGTCTCACGGCTCCATCACTTTTAGTTGGCGAGCAGTACAACAATAGGTCCGCAGGCACGGCGCTTTCGGCTAACTTTTCAAATCCTGCAAGTGCGAATGGCCAAGTTGTTTTCATCCAGTCAGGGCTGCAGTCGAGCAGTAAGAAGTTCCGTGTGAGGGGTGCGGGACTCCAAAGCTTAGAAGTGCGATCTGGGCTCTCATCTGATGCAAACTTGACGGCCTTGGATGGGATATGGGATGGAGGAATGTTTCAGATGATCGATCGGTTAGCACACATGGCCCTAGAGCCTCTCATGCACTCTTCAAATGCACGTCCCATGCTAATATGAATCCAGATTCCTCACTCTACCTGAGCACTGCTCTGCAACGATCCGCAACTCCGGTCTCAGCTCCCTCGACAGCGCAATCACCCGCGCCGGCATCTGGGACGATCTTGACGACAGCGCCAACTACACCTGCATCGGACCAACCGACGCCGCCTTCGCAAATGCTCAGCATCCTGAGAACAACCTCAACGATTCCGCTCTGGAAAGTGCGATGAAAATGCATACTTTTCCTCAGGTTCTGTATACAAATTTCTTGGAGGACGGGCAGGTGTACTTGTCGGATAATGAGTTGAAAATACAGGTGACGGTGAAGGAGGGAGAGGTGTGGTTTAATGATGCGAAAGTTGTGAGTCCGAATGTTATGTGAGTGGCTTTAATATCAGTTTAGTCTTGAGCTAGACTAATAGTAGATGTAGCACCAATAATGGCGTTGTGCATGTTGTTGACAAGGTATGTTTCCCCTATTGGCCTTGAAGTTAGGGGCTCGCGATTTCATGGACAAAAATAGGTGATGTCTTCACTGGAGGACCTGTCGGCATCAAGTTCAGCGTCAGCAGTCCCATCACCAACGTCGACTACGACTCCCTCCAAGTCCGGAGCAGCAATACGTACCTTTCCCGATGTCAAGTTGGGTGTCTTCGTCCTCTTAGCTTTTGTCTTGAAACTTTGACATTACCCCGCAGAGGCTGGAAGTGCACATCTGGCCACTGGGAAGACCTTCCAAATAACTACTTTCCCATTGGCTGTCCAACGCTCTGCAACACCACTTGGTAGTTCGTTCGAGCCTGAGAAAATTACGTGTATTTGAAAGGACGAAGGAATGATCCATTCAACTCAGTATCCCCCCTAGAAAAGCAAATCCTGAAATTAAATCCCATCACCAAGCTCGAAACGATGATATTGGACTCTTCACCATACCACCCAGAAGGAGCGAAGTTAGGAGTCCGAGGTTGGTGGGCTGGCAAAGGCCAAAGGCCATCGGTGACCTGTTCTTTCGATGTGTAGTCAGACCAGAAAATAACTTGTCTGTCCTGCGGGTTAAAGATCTCGACCGAGAGTAATGACAATACGACAATGACCCTGTGAGGGATTGGAAGGCACCTTCAAGAGCTAAATATGTTTTTTTGGGGAGGTTATTGAGAACAGGATGAGCTAATGAGTGTTGCCATGTTTTTCTAGTGTTGTGAAGGATTAGCGACTACTAGGGTACTGCGTTCTGGTTTCTACAAAGAGGGGAGGTTTTCTTTTTCTAATGCCGGAAAGGACAGTTGAGATACTAGCATCTACGTCCGAGGTTGGTGTGGCGATTTCCAGTGTGCTCAAGTCTCGAGTATGTTCTGTAAATTTCACCTATTCGGATCGATCCTTCTGTTGACGACGAAGCAGACTCTTGCTGGTGCTCCTCTACTATCTTCGGGGATGCAGAGGTGAGAGGAGGATGAGGATGGGCTATAAGTAGTTGAGATAAAGGGTTTCCTTTTGACAGGTTCTGAATATATTGACCGAACTACTGTTTGCCGTATGGGAAAATCTCCATACATATACAGCGTAACACTCGTGCCTATCCCTCTAACCTTCCCAAAGAGTCATATGCAAGATGCACATGACTCACTCATCACATGATCCATTCCACACATTCGTACTAGCCTCTAGGTTCCTACAACCCCTTGTCAACAGTTCCTCCATGCTCTTAGAAGCCAGAATATCGCAGCAACAGGGTGCAGTATCAACTGCAGCACCAGTTTACCAAAATACACCTCAGTTTTCACTAGGAAGGACCAGCACACTCCAGGAGAACTCGGAGGAAAGAAGGACCCCCTCTGGCTCAGCTGAGCTGATGAAACTTCCTGCAAAGCGAACTTCAAGCCATCAGTTTGGAGCTAATGAGGAATACAACACTTATAAATACGCACCAGGTGATAGAACTCCCATCTTCCTGCAATATCTGCAGCCGAGCAATACGTATGCAAATCTTGTACCGCAACAGTACGACCGATCAGCAAGAAGCTATCAAGGACACCCTTCAAGACATACTGGTTACGGATACTCGGGGCCCGGAACTACACCCCCGCCCATTATCATGGCGCAGTCACCCCAAGTTACGAATTGGGGTTCATATCCAACTGTTGGCTCGAGTATGGCACGAAGTCCAGTTTATCCCGCCCAACTCTATCATCACTTCCGTCGCCGGCAGCAACAGCTACCCCTCCTTTAATTAGGACTTCGAACTTGCAACAAACTCCAAGTCCAGCAACCACCCTCAACGGAGGGCAGCCTGGTCAGTACGTCAACGCATATGCTCCGTACCCGCACAAAGTGAAACTTGAGATTACTCGTGACCTCGAAGCTATGGCATTGCACTGGTCCGAAGAGGAGTCTGAATCGCGGAGGCGGCTCGTACATTTCAGCCGGTCACGGTCAGGGAGCACGATCACAAGAACCTTCCAGCCTGTTTCGCCAGATGACCGGCCTCCGAAAAGTGTGTGCATCAGTTGCATCTACTGGGAAGAGAAGCAAGGGTGTTTTGTTACGAGTGTTGATACGATCTATTTGCTAGAGCATCTCGTAGCCGCTCGGTTTAGAGAAGAACAGAATACGAAGGAATTTGGAAGGCTTCCGGCCATTAACAGAATCGAAGGGTAAATCTGATAGCGAGGAGTTCTTCAGGGTTATCATGGCATTTCCTGCACCGAAGCAAAGTATTCCACTGGAAAGATTTGGCATCAGCATTGAAGAAGATTATTGGCGAATACGTAAGTGTTCTTGATTAATTATTATGCACGCCGCTGACGTTGGACAGTCTGTGAGTCCCTCTTTAACACTGCTAGTTGGGTCTACACTAGGGGCAGACACCGGAGCAGAGCTTGCCACACCTTTCTCTTGATCAACTGGGTTCGTTGTGTGGTATTGTGATCTGCCAAGACAGGAATTGAAAGGACCTTGCAGGGCTGGTGTTTCCTATTTCTTCTCGTACAGTAGCTTGAGTCATAGACTGAAATGCAATAAGACAGCTGACCTCCTAATTCCTTTGGTGTGAATAGTCCGCGATTTTGCTTCCTTCTGAAGTTGCATGTAGGATTTAATCATCACGTTAGGTCTCATTCACCCGATCATTACAAGCCCTGCATCCGCTCGTAGATTATGGCCGAGTTATCGACTTCAAAGATAACGGTATGGTCAAGGTTTAGTCTGGGTTCTTCTTACAGCATCAAGTTTACCTAGTCTTAACTTGGGAAAATCAACCCCCACAGACTCGAACAACCTCACAACTGTGCCTTGAGTTGATGAAGGCATGAGTATGCAACGAAGCTTCAATTCACATCCGGATCTGGAAATAAGTTATGTCTACGCAGTAACCCCTAGCATTTATCTGCTTCATACTTCAATTTAGGCACTAATCATACCAACTGCGACTTGACGTTGTATTCTCACGCAAACCTCCCCTTCCCTATTGCAGGACCACAACCATTGGACGCATGTTCTCCAATCTCCTGACTACTACTGAGAGCACCTCATAGACCATCTTGGAGGATGGCTTGTGGGAAGCCAAAATACAACGCTATATGAACGCAGGCAAGGAGTCCGCGTACAATAGGCATTTGTTGTCGTTTTCTATCCATTGTAACAATAATAATCATTGAAAATAACGATGGAAACTTGGGGGTCAAACGAATGGCCGGAATGGGATCAAACTGAGAACTAAACCAATGCCTCCGCACTTACCGAAGCTACTTCCCGAGTTGTCATGATCCCCTGACCAACCTTAACAGATATTCCCGGAACGCCAGTAGCATCACAAACCCAAGATTCATCCGAAGCCTCCCTGTTTACCTGCTTTTGTGATATTCCCAGGTCATGTTCATCACTTTCTTCCCTAAGCTTGGCCGCAAGGTCACCTTATGGTAAACGCGATAAGAACATACTTAGAACGAAGTGATATTACGCGCGAGATCTTCTAATGATTTGGAGATGAGATGAGACAAATTACTCCGCTACAAGATAGCTTCTCCCGTGACCCCGAAATTCTCCCAAACTAATATCAAAGCTTCTTCCTTAGAATACACGTTGCAGCGTGTGCTCCCATAATGCCTTGGGAGTTGAGGACGTCCATGAGAGACCGGGCCTCAGGTGGAGGTTTTACAGTGCCCCTTTAAAGTCGATTAGTCGTTTGTTGTTGTCCATAGTACGTCTTATTCGTATTTGATTCCTCTTTGTTTAGCAGTACTTCCCTTCTTGAACGTGTCATTCATTGGATTTTTGAATTCGAAGGTGTGTTTTTTTCGATAGTAGCTTTTGTTTGATCTTTCAGCAAGTAAGTTGCTCAATCTTTCCGCAGGAGCTATAATAAACTCTTTTCTCAAGCAAACTATGTATATTGCAACTCGAATTCATCTTCCCTGCTGTCGCTGTGCGAGCCCCGCTTTCCTAACAAACCCCAGAACTGAGCACAAGTCCAGTAGTCGAAGCAACTCGAGAGAACTAAACTCCTCTGGTATGCATTCTTTTGTCCTTCCATTCCTTCTACACTGGGGATTCAAGTACACCCCTTAGCAGACGCCAACCCCCCGGAGCACATCCTCCATCTGCTTCGCTGTAACCGTGCCCATATTCTCCCAGAAACCTTCGAGTCTGCTAGATCTGGAGTCGACCTTGCAGCAAGGACAAACGGCCTCGAGATACGAATTAGCTCCATAGCAAAAGAGAAGTAGAAACTATGGTCTTCAGCAAAACCCAACCCGAGAGTGATGGCCACTATGAAAAGAGCTAACAATATCAACTGCGACCGTACGAGTGCATATCTGCAATAAACCTTTCGACGCCTGGAACATCAGACAAGATATACCCTCGCACACAATGGAGAAGCCTCATGCATGTCAATACCATGGCTGCACAAAGCGGTTTTCTCGTTCCGATGAATTGATTCGACACAAAAGGTCCTACAATAAACTAAAATCTAGTATCAATTCGAGGATTGAGGCTAGGCGGCACGCTCACCTCGGCTCAGCAAGTGCCTCTCGCCATAACTTCAGACAATTCCCTTCGCTTTCTGCATACTCGATAACTCCTCCATATTCGCACGGAAAAGGCAATAACCACTCCGCAGACCAATACACAGAGCTCGCTCGTCCTAATTCACTAAACAACGCCACTCCGGCTCCAGCCCTCTCTTCTCTCGCCACGCCCAAATGCTTGCCTTCTTTACAATTCCATGAGGGTGAATCTTAAGCCACAATTTCGCTCTCTAACATACTCTCGCTTCCCCTAATATAATTCTGAAATATTCACAACCAGTACCGCCAGCAGTTCCGTGCCAGCCATTTCCACCCGAAGCAGGTCTCGCAATCGGTGATATTATATTAAGAATGGACAGCGCCCGAGAAGAAGCTGCTTGACTCCAAAAGCCCGTGGTGACGGAGCAGCAGATCTACTTAGCAAAGTCCGTAAGGGGAATGCTTCACTGCTAAGTGGCTCCGCTTATGTTGCTTGGGATCGTTGCTGCGGTTGAAAGGTCGCGGGCGTTGTTTACGCCCGGACAGCCGGTCGGAGACAGTTTCGTAGTCGGTTGTGTGTATGTGTATGCCTGGAATGGGGGTTGTTGAGATCATGCATTATGTTTAAACTCCCATCCCATTCATATCCATCTCTGCTTAGAAACACTTCCATCATCACCTCCAGCGACCCTTGCAACTCTCACGGCCGCCTGGCTCAATTTCCTCTTCTCTCACCTCCTTCTTCCTTCTCGCCTTAGTCTGTAATAACCCGCTGAGCGCAACCCCAGTCATGATTTCCTTCTTATCATCTAGCGTAAGGTTCGAAGGTAACTGTCCCCGCTATTGTTAGGGTCTTAGGCGTTACTTGCTTCGGCTTCGGTGACTTTCTCCTGCGGTTGTTACATGGTTTGCTGTATTGCTGTCGTCCCATTAAGGCTGGAGTCCTATCGGAATAGAACGGCACTCTGGGTTGCGGCTGGGGCTGGTAGCTTCGAAGTAGCCTTTCTGTTGTCTAGGTGGTGAGTCTATAACAACGGATTGCTGGTCAGCGGGCAGCTTTTGGATCATAAGTTCTGAATTGCTCATGGATATAGAGTCGAATAAGAATTCATTGGTGTCGTAAGAAAGCATATCCTGAAGCTGCATTGAAACAGTATTCGTCGCCTGTTGTCGATTTGTGTGGAATCCAGAGGGTTCTGGTAGTGCTGCTTCCGCCGTCACAGGGTGGTTCCACCATTGTGGTTCTTCCATCGGGAAGTCCACAGATTTTGAATTGAGTAGGGTCCAGTGGTCTATGGGTGGGTATAAGGGAGTGCCTGCTATTGAGCTATATGAGATTCCACTATTAATACTCAGTATATTGGGAGCTATGGTTATAAATGGCCCTCTACTATTGAAGAGAAAAGTGTCTCAAGCTGCGCTGTGAATATCGCATGAGCCAGTGACTCAAGGTTGGCGTCGTCCTGGCTCCGATTGCTCAAGACGATAAAGAATACTCTTAACGAAAAAATCGAGGCCAGATCCAGGTGAAGGATAACGTAAATACCCTAAGGTGGACGGAGAGGCAACTGATATATATAACATATTTATTTGTGTCTTTATAATTTCGCTAGGCAGAAACGTAGGCTTAGGGAGAGTGCCAAATTGTAATTGTGAGGCTGACAGTGATCGCCCTCGAGGATGGGATGTGAATTGATAGGCGCCCTACTCGTGTACTCAGCCTTAGTAAACCGTTCTCCAGAATCACGTATGAACCCTCTGCGCCTCTCTTATGACGCACGACGCGCTAAATTCTCTATTATATAGCCTCCTCGAACGTATAAAGACGACTAGAGTCTTGGAAAGGAAAAGATGCAATGTGGAAGGCTGGTCTAAAAGCAATCCGAATAGGAGGCGATTTACAGACCGACCTGAAGGCAACGAAGGAATGTGAGCGAACCGAGCAGAGAGACGATGAGGGTTTTTTTATCTAAGGCATGGTGCTAAAAGTTTCATGATTTGCCATCTTCGTTATGCCTGGTTTTGGATGTGTTTTTCTTCGAAGGAGGAGTAGCCAACCAACCTCGCACTGCCATTTTTTTTTTAGATAGCCATGGTTCAGATACGACCAATATAAGGGCATCAGTTAGCAAACCGTGTTTAGCATTTAGCCGTGACTCATCCAATAATCCATCGGCGCTTCGCGGCATTATCCCAAAGCTGTATATAATCGGCGCTCTTTCCCGCTCTCTCTGATCGACCACCATCAAATCGACCATCATTATCATTTTTGCCGTTTTTGATATTCACTATGGCTTTAGAGTGGAATGCGGAGCAGAAATCCATGATACTAGACCTTGCAGCCCTTGTGTTTGGCAATGAGAACAAGTGTTTAGAATGGCTTCGCGAATCGATCCCAAAGGTGGAGCAACACAGCTCTCACCAATTCGAAACCCCGGTGATCGCCCAAGCTATCCTCTTGTATCAGACACAACTCAATCTTTGGTCTAATTCTAAACGACGGAAAGCTCAGCGTTACTTTCTCAACTAGCAGGAGTCTAATCCTTCATGTATCACCCAAACCCTCTCTTACGAGAAAATACGAGTGCTGTCCGATGTTATTCCATCTGGTACGTACACAACTTAATGCCTTTGTAGAGATGAGGCGCCGCGTCCTAGCCCCCCAATTCCACCCCCTCTCCATTCCACGTCCAACTCGACCAATCCTGATCCCCTAACGCTTGTTCGTCGTCTTCAATTTCATAACTTAAGAGACACACTAAAACCGTGCAATTGGATTACTTTTAAGCAATTGATTCAAATCATAACTCTCGAATCGTTTCCAATGACTAGACTTGAATGTCCTATAGCTACTGGATTTACACTTAGATATGTTGTCTAAGTTTTTACTAAAAAGGAATTTCCAGGCAGCGGCCTACAGCTAACCATCTCGCCCTGCTCGACTCATAGAGTGCTGATAGAACCATTCCTAGCACCTTCCAAAAATGCCCTTTGATCCCATTTAGGATATTGATCCTTGAGCATCTGGATCTCATATCCCTCAGCATATTCTCCAAACCCTGCATCGATTAGGTTCGATAAGACAAAAGCACCTTGCGCAATTATCAAGTCCATGCGCCCTTCATTCCTTTCTAATCTTCCCAAGAGTAGGTCCAGTTCTAACTGGCGCTGAGCTTCGATGATATTGACAAGACAGCTCGCCACGTGTGGAGATTTGCTCCGCTTACTGGTTTGCAGGGCCCGCTTGTAGTTGTCGTCTTTTGGCATCTCCAGCGGGCCGAAAATGGGGGCGTCAATCATGATCCCCTCTTTCTCCCTGTCAAACACGAAAAGGGTTGCATGGACCTGGTGGTCGTGGATGCTCGCCCGGTGTGCCACCTTGTTTGAGATGGTGTAGGTCGTATCGATGGCGTTGGTGGTCTCGCTCTTCTTCTCTAGGAAGTACACCTCGTCGGTTTTCGTCATCTTGGCCGGCTGGCCGTTGGGGGAGTTTGAAAGCACTGAGGAGTCATTCTTATCCGGCCACAGGAGTTGATAGCGAGCCATCTGCGGCATCCCGCCCGTTTTGAGGCCCTGTGGTGGATTCTTTACGTTGTGGTAAAAAAACTGTTCGTCATGCCCCTGGCCCGTCAGGATCCAGCTCTGGCCGAACAGCTGGTGAGCGTGGCTTTCAGGATCCCGGTTTCCATTTGGTAGCCAGAGGTGTATCCTTACCATCCTGTGAATCAGCGGGCCTATGGACTTATTCCGGAGGTCTTCGCGGTTTTCAAAAAACAGCGTGATCTGCTCCATCCCGGGAGCGCCAGTCTTAATAAAGAACCATTCCTGGGACTCGCCTTTCAGCACAGAAGAAACAAGTTCCCAGATGTCTTTAATTTCAGGGCACTTCTTGCTTCCATGAAACGGTTCTAGAGCTTCAATACCGAAGAGGCCATCCAGGGCAAAAGCGAGTTGCGCAAACTCGGCACATCTGACGGCATCTTGTAAAGCATTCTCGCTCTTGAGGTCAGCCATGCTGATTTCCCATTGTTTGGACCACTCATCATGTGTCCATTGATCTCTGGCCTGGCTGAATGTGTCTATCTTGTACAACAAGGCCCGGATTCGGCTTTCAAGGTTTGGACTGGACAATAGAATGGCCCCTTTAATCCCAGAAAGTACTTCTTTAAGCTTCTCTGGTGTGATTGGAGTGGAAAGAACGTGTGATGACATGGCGGGAGAGGAAAGAAGTCGGAAGTTTCGTATTGGTCTGATAAAGATATAGGTAGGTAGGTAAAAATTCGTTAATGTGAAGTTCACAGGGCAGGTTGAAGGGAGCATGCAACCCGGGGCTGATATAGCGACCTTATATACAGTAGGCTCGGGATGGCCTGGCTGTGTACTTCGGTGAGAGAAAAGAGCGGGAACCTGCCAGACGCACACTTTTTCAGGGGTGCGTGCTGAAGCGAGCCACTAAGGCTGCCTACAAGTGCTTGAGGTTGGCTGACTCAGCACTTCGGTTCAGGCTGTGCGCCGAATGGCAGCTTTCTGCCGACCTTTATGCGGGTCCGCATTATGACACAATACGCGGAAATCGTCCGAGCTTCAATTAGTCGTGTCCAGGACGTGTCGTGTTATGACAGAATACGCGAAAATTGTCCGTGCACCAACCCTAATTTTACTCCCGATATCCCCTTCTGACTTTGACAACCCTTTCTCTTCCTGACTATAGAAAATCTGGATGGAATTGTAAAATCCCATTGCTATTTTTGAAATATATTTGTTCCGATCGTCGATTATACCTCTCAATGGCGGATTCTGTGAATCTGGTCTTTGATTCTGGCGGGCCAGCCTTGATCTGTAAGACATGCCAGTATGCTTTGGCCGTGTCTGGATCTCAGCTAACTTAACACCTGTGGAACAAACACCAGATTTGTCCAGAATCTCGGCGGGACATACTACCCGAAAAGTGCTTCTTAGGCCTCGAGTTAGGGCCAGAACTTTGCCCCATGGGGCGAAAAGGTAAGTGAATCTTTTGCACCACGGCGCAAAGCCCACCCTAAAATAAATATCGGTGGGCAAATCTGCACCACGGGGCGAAAAAAATAAAAATCCCCAGGAAATAAACGCGGACTTTTGACCCACGGGGCAAGCTAAATACGATTTATTCCCAAACTAGAACATAACCTAACCACTTCTACATTGAATTAATGTTCGGCCGTGATTGATGTCCCGTTCGGAAGTGTTGAGTTGAGTAAGGTGAAAGCCGCATACGATGCCCGACAATTATATCATTTTGTTCCACCAACCAAGGAGAAGCCACTAATAGAACGCATTATTATTGAAGCTACGCCAGCGAAAGCGGTAGTAATAATAAATAAAACATAAAGAGGCAGGTTAAGTGCTATTATAATAAGGCCATTATCGCTAACATTAACCCTACTATTAAGTAGATAAAACTTTAAGAGCAAGTCCCTAACGAAAGGAAAAGCCCTAAAAAGGGCTTACTTAAGAAACGGGCTCGATAGTATATAAGATAAGAATAAGGATATATGTCGGTGCAGTACCGGTTCATGTACCACGCCGCATGTGTGAATATATTCCAATGCGAGTATGGCGACAGAGTAATAAATGTATAGTTCAAAATCTGTGTATATTCTAAGAGAGTGCGAGGAGAGCCAGACTATATACTACGAAACCCCACCGAATCTCCACCGAAACCAGTCCGGCTAAGCTCTAACCCTTGACTTTGACCCACACCCCCTTTTCCAAACCGAAGTATGCTCATGCAGGGACCTGTGGACCAACAATATAATTATAGTTAAGGATAACTAAAGACCGCGGAGGCTACACGTGCTTTTTGTTACGGCTGGCAAGAGGTTAATACGGCAAGTAGACTCTAGCTTTGTATTTGGGCCTAATATTACGCTTAGAATCGAGAAGAAAAGACAAGGAGAAAAGAAAAGCTCTTTATAAGAAAAAGCTTAAGTATAAATACACGAAGGACCCTCCTAATAAGGCCTAGCGTAGTCGAGCGCCATTTACATTAATATGTCGCATGCTCGCCACCTAGTCCTCCTAATTAGGCTTAGCGCCGTCGCATAACCAGCGATGCTACGAGCCGTGTCGGTTAAAATACGAGGCGCATCGGAGGTCGTAACATATAGCTCGCTATAGGGGTGTGTTGCGCATTAGCGTAGTTCTTTAGTCTAGTGCATACTTGCGTAAGTATTTTAAGTATATAAACCTAATCTCTAGCTTCTTTCTTTACGAGGATAACGCTTAATTTAATTAACTTTTGAATATACTTTTTAGAACCTTATCTGATCGTAGAATTTTTTAAACTCCTGAACCTCTGCTCTTCTTTGGCACGACATAAGCTTAGGCTTGAGTAGAGAACAAATTATCGATATTTTAAAAGTATTAAAAGTAGAATATACTTCGTAACAAATATATCTTACTCTTATAATATTATACTAATATTTATATATAGAAAAAAGAGACTATTATATTAGGTTACCTGCTTTACCTAGAGCTGAAAACCTTAATATATATAGTGAAAACGACGATTCAAATAATAATATATATACTAACAAGTCTAAAAACGAAGATTTAAATAAATTATAAGCTTATTTAAGTGAAAAAAATAAACAAATAAGTTATAATTACAATTATATATATTTAAAAATTTACTAGTATTATAATAGACTTTACCTTTAGCTTACTAGGAGTTAAATAGCCCTAATTACCCTATATTAGCTATTCCAGCTACTAGTGCTTTTAATAAAAGATTTTTTTCACATGGGGCTTTAGTTATTAATAAGCTAAGGAATAAACTAAATAAAGACACATTTAATATTGTGGTGGGGAAGGCTCTGGTAGCTCCTTTGTCACCTGACCGGATAGGCTCTTTCCACATAAAAGGGTTCATCACTTGAAAACAACTCAAGAACCAAGAACTTTTCATAGATATTATCTAATACAATTTTTTCTCCTCCCCTCACTCGACTTTTCATGCTCTTCAGATATGTATTATCTTTAGATTTGATCGATCCGCGATTTCCTACACTTAGAGTCTCTCCCGTACCTCACTACATGCTACCTCTCTTGTTGTGTGGTTTATTGGGTTTTTCCCTTCCACAATATAATAATATGTTTAAGAAGTGTTACGACAGGTATGCCTCGGCTAGGTCAGGGGTCCGAAACAGGTCCGACTCCCCTCTGACTCCCTATATATATGGCTCCCTCCTGTAGAGTAGCTCTGTAGTTTTTGTATTCTAAGTGTTAAGTCAACCTTCTGCGTCCAAGGCTCTTGTGTCGTTACAAGAAGCTAGGGTACTATTATAGAAGAAGAAATAAAGGCTAATAAAGAGCCTAATACAAATATAGAAGAAGCAGAGTTTATATATTAAGAGTTATATATTAATTAAATTTGTTATAATAAATTAAGTAAAAAATTAAGTAACTTTTAAGTTACTTTAATTTAATTAAGTCAAGTTGTTATTCAAATTTTAATTCAATTTAATTAAAGTAACCTAATTTTTATTTAAGTAACTTAATTTTTTCTCCCCACTCTGTTTGTACCTGAAACATCTTTATCAGGACAACTATTGTCGGCTACCTGACTTCTGTTCTTCGTTTACCTGGTAGTTCGGGCATATCTCGCAAGGGGCATGATCTAAGGCCTTGATGAATAGCTAAGAGAAGTCGGACCACTTCTCCTTAAAAGACGAGTTCCTTCGTTTCTTACGCTTGCAGCAGTCGCAAGTCTCTAGCGCTATCTTCGGGTTCTGTTCCTCGATGGAATGACTTATCTGAGCGAAGCTCTGGGGCTGTAACTGGCACATGACGAGACAAAAACTGGAATACACTCCACCGTGGTTTGTGTAACAAGACGGGAAGTGGTTTTCGATACTGTAGCCGTGCACATCTTGTCCTACAGTTATTTGGATATAGTACAGTTGGCTGACATGCCATCAGTATTAAAGCTGCTGATGCTTCGAAGGGTGGGCTGACGCCTTAAGAATGAAACCCGATCACATGCGTTACCGCCACGACACGCTCGGCCGTGTCATCAACCTCCATCTTGCCTCCTCCCGTTAATACATCTGCGATCTTATAAAATCAAACGCTTTCCGCAAACAAATTCTATTATTATGGCCGATGACGGAACCCGATGGTAACCGCTGGCAAGATGTACGGCAAAGGATAACGTGCACCCCCAAAGAAGCTCGATATTCTGGAACCGTGAATGCGTGGTTGTATTCTCTAGGTAGGATGAGGCTACAGCTAAAAATAAAGGCTCAACGCCCTGGTCCGTGCGCCACTACCCCTTAATAGGTAGGTGCCCTCCACACCCCCCTAAGCGATATCGTGAACCCACATAAGGCAGCTAATTCTCGCTTAAGGCTCGTCAGCTACTTATCTGATGTTTATCCGCTCCACTACCTCAAAGGGGCAAGCCTTTCGCTCCTTGAAATTCGTGAGGGTTATGGCCAGATCTCACCCTCCTTTTACAAGAAAATATGAGGCTGTTTAGTAGGAACATATTTGCCTTCGTTTTGAATTTTTCTTCTGTGGCCTAGCTTCTAGACTTTTGTGTATTGGTGATAGTGTTTCTGCGTGTTGAAAATGATGACCTCATGGGCGTGCACGATATCGCTTGGGGGGGGGGAGGAGGCACATTATCCTTTGCCAAGATGTACGGACTCCGAGGACAGCAACAAGCGGGCAGCTCTACTAGTGGTTAGAGCACATGAATTTAGCCTGCACAACGCCTCCAGACTGTCACTTCTATCCGAGTAAGCCACATATCGGCAAGTACTGATAATGCAACTAGATGCCCTTCACCCCGTTCTTTGAAGATATCCCACCAATAGGCATAGAACCAGAGGTCAGGGCCATCAGTCCTTCAGCCAAATGCGGCTATCCACCTTCTCTTTTTGATTGCTGGGGTGGAAGGAAATCTCCTCCCCTGCCCTGTTCTGTCGAGTGCTATATCCACCTTCTCTTTTTGGTGTGGAACGGACCGAACCGTGTACAAAATGGGACCTTTACTTAGGGCACGGAAGTAGCGGTGTGCAGGTGCAGGCATTGTGTGCAAACAGTGCAGATATCGTTTGAACACAAGGCCTTCTCTCAAGGCTCTGAAGTAGAAGTTCGCAAGTGCAGGCTTGAAGCTCCTAGCGCAGCAAAAGAGAGAAGAAGACAACCCTTCTGCTGTCTTTCTATAACTAGGTAGTAGGTCTTATGGTTTCTATCGCTGCAAGACTGTCATCTTCTCACTTCATTAGCTCTGTTGTTTCGTGGTTACTTTGTGGCTTCTCCTTCGTATATGCTGGACGCCTCACACGTACAGCACCTGCGCCTTCCCCCACTTACACGGCCCGCGCCGCACTTACACAACCCCGCACTTACACAGCCCCGCAATGTAACCAATCTTTTCTTTTAGTGTAAAGGTCTCCAAGATACAGTCAGATCCATGGATTTCGCTTGAATCTTGAGTTACGCGTTGAAGTATAAAGTGGTAGAAGACCTCGCACTGAATCATCCTCTACACTTCCACATTCCAGCTCCCAAAGTCAAGTCTCTGCATCGCCATTCAAAATGCTCTCCGCTCTACCTCTCCTGCTAGTGGCTCTTGTCTCCGGCATAGTCTCCAGCACCCCTCTTGCCAACACAAATGATATCATCGCCACTCCCGTAGAAGCAGAGTGGCCATTAAGCCAGTCAGTCAGCCATCAGCTGAGCAACTTTCTCAACTGACTGACTTACGTGTAAACTCACAGCTGAATGGACTAAACTGAAGAGCTGATCAGCTGCTTAAAAGCTGATTCCAAAAATAGACACGTATTAAAAATCCCTTCCCAAGGGGACAGCATTATATGCGAGCATTATCTCAATCAGACCTCTTCTTTGCCAATTCTTCAAACATTCCCTGTGCCATAACGTCTCTCCCGATAGCCTTGAATTGTGAGGAGTTGTTTGCATAGAACAAGAGGAGAAGACTCGTTCGCATTCAGAGCTCATGGCAGGAATA
>MU270743.1:0-23977 GCA_021432625.1 Leptodontidium sp. 2 PMI_412
ATGCTCTAATTGCACTGGTACGGAAAAGTCCCGATTTGCGCCCTCTAATTGCGATACAAGAACCCTGTTACAGGTGAGCCTCTTCCTGAAAGTTCGATTCGCAAAATCCTTGGCTACGCAGTGGTTGAAGAATAGGAGGCTATACCTCAGGATTAGATTAATCAGTTAATTTTAAAGCAAGAGCATTGGGTGACTGTACTTATGCAGCGCCATGGGTGGTTTACTCCTAATTAAATTCTGCTTTAGTACCTAGCTTTCATGAATGTGCTTGAAAATGCCCTGTGGAGCACGGACCCATGCTTTCAGGTTCGTAAAGGGTACTAATATAAAGAGGCACATTATTACAGCTCTGAGGCTATAACCATGCCCCGCGTGACTATAAGCGAGGCTGGCATAAAACCACATCTGCTTGCCTAAACCTGAAATTTCTCTCCTTAGCTTTGTATTCTAAGTTACAAATCAACATTGTGCTTCTCTCCTAAGGCCTTTTCTCTCGTGCTGTCATACACATAAGTACCAAGTGACAAGGAACAAGAGATAGGGATCTCCGAATAAGTTAGAGAATCTCCGACTACTCCGAGCATGCGGAGAACTCCGAATTAAAGAGAACTCTAGTATGTATACTAGAGTCAGTCACCTCTTTGAGGGGACAAGCTTGAGTTTTTCTCGCTTAGATCTTATCCTAGAACGCCAAGCTATAGTAAATCTATTTCTACCCTCTTACCTAATCATGTGTTACTTGCCTTGCCATACTGTGATCCCCCCTGCTGCCCTCCAACAGTATCCAACTGTTACGACTCTCAAGCTTCTACCCTACGGTGCCGATTACAATGTCAGACAAAGCAACCCCCGAAGTCAATACCGCCGCCGACCTGGCCAAACTACAAGACGCAGGTCGACTCCTTATAATTAGCTCCCAGGAGCTTAACGAACCGAACACTAGGATTAAGGCCTTAGAAGAAATGGCTAAACTGGAAGACCGCCTCAAAACATTGAAAAACCGGAAGCGGCCTACATCAACGGATACAGAGGAGCAGCCAGAGCGCCAACCTGACGACGACTACATTGAACCCGGGCGCCTTAGCTCCCAGGGACGCTTACAGAACTTTGCCACTGTACGCGCGGCCTGTAGGGCCGCGTACAGGCTCTCAAAGCCTATATATATAGCATACCTAGCACTGTAGAATAGCCAGTCAATTCAATATCAATCACTAAAACCAACAAATGCCATTGTGGCTTGAACGATTTCTATCAATTACATCTGAAGGGGTCATTGTCTTGATAGGATTCAAAAGTTAGACGTCGCGAGAAGAATTACTTTCTTGTACAAATGCACTGATATCCCCATTTCCCTATCACCAAACTTGTGTACTTTCAAATACTATTTCCGACTATCTCTCATCAGTAGGGCTATATCTATCCATTCTCAATTCTCAATGCTACAAAGTGACACGATACTGCACACGATGCTCCAAACCATCCTGTGAGCCCTGTGATGCAAGTGCCCCCGTCCCACTCCACGATTATATTTTGCCTATTTACGTAACTAACATGCCGATCTCATATTCGCGCCCGACTCAAGTGTGTTCTATTAGGGCGTTCTTTCCACACCGCTACCTGCCTTCGCCCTGTGGGCCATGCCGGCCTTATCCTCCTCCTTCTTGATTGTAATCTAGTCAATTACTGAAGCCTTGAGTAAAACGTGAGCCTCAGGGCCCTATGTCGAAAGATCTTCCCGCTTGAGCGTCCTAGTATTCATTTTGAATTTCGGTGTGATATTCCAAAAGGCGTACCATACGATCAAAGAGTAAGACAGTATCTTGTCCTGCGCATTCTTCCCAGGCCACTTGGGTCTAGTCATCGATTCGAAGTATCCCTGCAAAAATTTATACTTGTCAATTTCGATGATTTGAATAAGACTTAAGGAAATATCAAATAGATACAAGACAATGCCTGAATTCAATGCATATTAATCTATATGCGGTTAGTTTTCCAAAGTAATAGCTCACGACCTTATTCGAGATAAAGAATACACCGATTTTGAAGGAGTTTCTCATGATTTTAGAGTAAATGGCCTGAAGAGAGGAAGTTACAGTTCAGATAAAGCTGAGAAAGATGATCACCTCGCTGTAATTTACCGATTCAAAGAACACGCCCATCACTTAAGTCTCAATGGACGATTCCAACGAATTGTAAATTCGTATAATCTTTAGAACTATTGCACTTTGTCGCTATCACTGCTACGAATCTAAAGCCCCTATTACAATATCTTTTAAGCAGTTGCCTAGGTATTACACCTTTCCCAGTTTATTATTAACCTCAAAATACCCCCGTAACTTACCTACCTTAGCTCGCTGCGTTTTGTTCATTGCGGGCGAGGAATTTACGGAATTTAGGTATCCGGATCTCTACTAAGGAGAAGAAATCGAGGTATTTGTTATTTTCAAAAGAGTAATTAGTTGAAAGAAGAAGTGTTCGTAATTGATGGCTTTGAGAAAGCAACTGGAACCGAAAGGAACACGATAATGAGAGGATCACTTCGACAACACGACTTAGTCCTAGTTACACACCTCCTGAGAATAGGCCTAGAGACTAAGCCCGTCCGAGGACACCCTCGTCAGTAGTTGATAATGTTAAAGCGGCAGTGGGCACAGATCAAACACATTCACGATATCGGCTGTTTTCCCCCACGAAATCACGCATTAAGTATATAGCCTCGACTTTGGGTCATTTACTTTAGTGGATTAAGCTAATCAACTAATGAATCTCTTCCCTTATCTTAATTAATTCTGCTTCTCCCTATCAAATGAGTAAGCCTAGGAAGTTCGAGGGGACTACAAGTGGATATCTATTCTCATAATGTTCGAAAGGCAGGCACTCCGTAGCAGTCTTTTCCTATTTATGAAAGCCTAAGATCTATCCTCTATTCATTTCTTTGCCATAAGTAATGTCTGAGCTTTAGAAAACTCATCGATCGTCTGTATCTATATGAAACTAAACAAGATTTACTGAGAATGTCTATGGGACAAGATTAAGCCTTACTAAACCTAATCTTGAATCTGCTAGTACTAGATACTTCTTTTATCCAATTAAAACCACTCGGTTTTATTCCCCCCCCCCCAAAAAAAAAGCCCGTGGTTGTAAGTTGAAGAGGGTATAATTCATTACGCCAAGCGTTGACTAGATCAGGAATGTTCGGGCCAAAATTGCCTGTTCGATTATGGTAAGCTGAATATCGATCGAGCATCTTTCAGTGAAGGTGGGCATCACGATGGAAATGTCGCCAAGGTCTCATAGTACTCGGCCACGATAGAATCCGAGGAAGATCCTAATTATTGTTCTGCGGGCGACTCCAATCGCTTCATATCCAATACTTGACGACGAGGAACGCGAGCCGGCGAAACAAACTAATTAATCTAAAGAATAGTCATTATCGGCTTCAGACCCTTTAAATCTTTGATTAGTAACACGCCATTCGAGAGGTAATCGATCAAAGTCCTTATTAGTGGCTGGGAGGAGACTTATCAAAATACGGGTAAGTAGTATGCAGTTTACACCTTAGTGGCTTGAAGGAAACTCCGCGAAATCCTGGTAAATAACGTGTGGTTTCTGGTATTGGTGGCTTGGGGGAAACTCGCCGAGACCCCGATAGGCAGCTGGCCGTTTGCATGCTGGCCGCTTGGAGGAAACCTGTCGAAGTACCGGTAGGTCGTATACTTTGCGCGTCTTGGTGGCCTGGAGGAAACTCGTCGAGACCCCGATAGGCAGCAAGCCATCTGCATGCTGACCGCTTGGAGAAATTCGTTCGGACCTTAGTAAAGATTAGTTTAGTAGTCCGGGCAAACCTCACTGGCTTAGAGGAGACTTATTGATCGCCTCGTAAGATTGTTATGAGATTTTGTCTCATTATCACATAGTCTTATAGGTAATATGGCTCGCCCCTCGAGAGATTCCGCCTTTTTGCCTAACTTCGAGAACCAAATCTTTGACATCTTAGGAAGATTAGCGCTACAACGTGTTCTCTGCTCAGAAAGGTTTTCAACGACGTGAGACAGGTATTAAAGGCTTCTTTTAGAGATTTCATACAACGTGGAATATCTGAACACCGAAGTGAGCTCATACCGGACTTCTTCAAAGTCATCGTACTTATTCCAAATACTCAACGCGCCACGCCAACCGCAATCGGATTTTGGTTGAAGTCCAAACATAGCTCGCTAGCTGCGGTGATTTAGTACTTTAAGCGACTAGGTGTCTCGAAAAGCTTGATCAAACACGTCGATCCCTTCATCCAAGCACTAGCAGATGCTAAGCTTATCGCTCTAGATTTGTATTGAAGATTATGGGATACTGTTACGGTATATCAAGCGTTTAGTAACAGTTCCATTCGTCTGGAGCGGTATCACCGCGTACATAAACACATCCGCGAGTCCAGAATCCGAGTTTGCGAGCCGTCTCTGTCTGATGCTGGCAATGAACGAAATCGACCACAGGTCCTTGCAGTACGACCTCAAAGTCAACAAGGGCCGTCGAGTTTTGACGTTTGCGCTGGACGACCTGGCGAACAGCGAGAAAGACAGAACACGGATCATAACAGAACGAGGGAAGTGTGCAGTATACTTTCAAACACTTCAGACAGGGCCCGGTTCTCTGCTAGAAATATCCACGGAAGACTGTGCAGAGTGAGTTATGCTGCCTTTCCCCTGTGCCCTTTGTCCTTTGCCCTTTGCCCTTTTGAATGTCCGCGTGTAAATAACAACTGAATATGATTAAAATCGAAACGAGGATGACCAGAACAAATATCAATATAGCACTTGCATAATGGAAATCGGAGCCGCCCATACATTACGAACGTGCCAGATCTCTTGACGGGACTGCAGCGCTCTTGATTCTGCGGGCTCTTCGCACCTTCCTTCACAAACACCAACACCAACACTAACCCCACCTACCTATTGCAATTGCGGCCTGCCGGGTAATCTCGGGATTGTCCCACCTAGAAAAAGAAGCAAAAAAATAACTCTGCATGGCAAAACCTTTGTCCTCTCACGAGGACATATCGTCTATGAAGAGGATAGCGTTTATGGCTTAGACTTCACCGGGCCGGACAAAACTGAGTCTTACAGTAGAAGATAGTTCTGCTCGAATTACATGTCTTTTCAACTCCGAGTTCGATGAGGCAGTGGTGAAGTCGTGGGAGCCTAAAGCCCTGTTCCTCAAGATACGAGTTGAGACGTACCTATCTTGGTTCATATTTCACCGAGGGACGAACCCGTACCAGCAAATCTCTTAAACGACTTGCCAGATATTTGCTTATTTGGATAAAGAAATAGGATAAGGAAATCGTGCTTAGGGCAGGGCAGGGCATGGGCAGGCACGGGTGCAAGTATTGCCTGGGAATTGAGTGCTTGCATAGCAGAAGAAGTTGCGATGTTGACGTCTTGGCTTGGGAATGCCGCCCGGTCGGTCCGGCAGTAGCCGCGCCGTGGTATACCTACCTCCCTACCTACCTATCTATAACATGATTTATGGACAGTGTAGAACAGAAACTTCTCTAACACAGCTGATGTGAATTCTAAATTCTGTTTCTAAAGGTGGGGCTCCTTGAGCTTACAGATACAAGTCGAGACACTCTGGTATCACGAACTTTCCCAAAGCGTCTCCTCGCTTCTTTTTAGGGTCCACCGATCTTAAACAGATCCCGAGAGAACTCCTCCATAAAACCAAATGACCCTTTGATCTCTTAACGAAATTCTGCACATCCAAATAAATCCCGTCCTAGTACCCGTTTATGAAAGGCTCAATCCCTATCATGTATGCAGTTATTACTACAAATCTTGGGACCTCAACTTTAATACATGTAGTATTCTAAGGTATGGGCTTGCCGAAGGCCACGGCTTCCTGCTGCAACGCGATGCCGGTTTTGGCCAGTCTGCGGAAGGAAAGCTTTGACCGCACAATCCTTACTTAGGCTTTTGAGGCCATGGAACGCCGACAAATACTTCTCGAACTCAATATCGTTGTTCCACAATATCATTAAGAAAGAAGACTGCCTTTTTTTTACATGTCTCGAATTGTCGCTCATTCTCCATTTCCCCGGTCTTGTCCTCGGTCTCGTCGTCGTCATCGTTGTAGTTGACCACATTATTGTCTCTGTACTCATTCCCAGTCGAGCTTTCCACAGACTCCGAATCCTCGAAGTCTCTGCCCCAGCGGCATATCGAATTCAGGTTGGCTTGAATTATGTTCAAGTATTTATTAAATTCCCAGGTGCCAGAGGTTGGCATTCGTACCTGCCTGGAAATCTACTTGTCGGCTGGTTCTTTAATCAAGCCCCCGTCCTTTGCTTTTACTGCTTGTTTAACAGCTTTTACAAGTTTTGGAGGTTATCGAACTCAACTAGCCCAAACGAGGTAAGGCGGACCGAGCTTATCAGCTAGCTAGGGGGCTTTTTTTTTTTTTTTTTTTTTTGGATTGAAAGAATGCGCATAGATCTTGAGCTTTCTTAAGTCTGACTTTCGCCCACTTGAGTGTTGTCTCGTGCTTGGTATTTTTGTTTGACATGAATGCGACTTTTTTCTCATACATCAGTTTCTCGTGCCGGTTGTTTGCCTTACTGAGGAAATCTTCAATAGTGCTCAACGCCTGAGAATCAT
Organism: Leptodontidium sp. 2 PMI_412; assembly: GCA_021432625.1. Taxonomy (NCBI): domain Eukaryota; kingdom Fungi; phylum Ascomycota; class Leotiomycetes; order Helotiales; family Leptodontidiaceae; genus Leptodontidium; species Leptodontidium sp. 2 PMI_412. Next base: position 6,651 of record MU270743.1, read on the forward strand.
GATCGATCTTCCTTTCAATCTCCGATACCTTTTTGGCTACAAGTGCCCCGATAATTTGCAATCCTAGCCAGCCGTGGTTCCACTCCTAAGAGCCCTTAAAATAATGCTGTGGTAGTAGTTCTTTTTTTTTTGGCACTGTCAGATCACCAGGCTGATGAGGGCTTTGGCGAAGGTCTCTTTACTTGGACAAACGAGGTGGGCCACGACTTCCTGGCTCAATGTTGATCCTCTTTATCTTGCCTTAGGATAGCGTTTGATATTTGTGATTATTTATTGCATGAGTTGACAGAATTTTGAATTGGAAGGAGTGTCAACGCTAACACTGTTGGATAAATAGACAGAAGTGGGGACTATTAAGGATAGTAGCTTTCTGCTAGTGCCTTCTACACTTAATTTATCAGACAATCCGTGCGTTCGATAGGGGGGCATAGTGCCAGGTATCTAGCCCGCATTTAGGTAGCCATACTTGACTTACCCCCATAGTTGTGACCTGGGTTATTGCCGCCAGAATATGATCCCTTAGAGGCATTCGTTAGATGCCTCGTTTTTTGATGTCACGACAAGAAAATTCAATCATCGCAAGTTAAGTTAAATAATTAATACTGGGTGATAAAATCATTGTGGTAATCAATTAAGCTCTTTGTCCTGCGCACGCGGCCTGATATCTTATATACGATCCACCTGCTTTCGACGTTTAGGCTATATACTGCTTAACACAATTCAAATTGAGTCTCTTACAGTTATTGCAAGGAGCTCCCGAAGAGCATCTGAGCTTACGGTGGCGGCAACTAGTACAGGCGGTCTCTCTTGGATTCGCTTTTGACTACTTCCACTTTTCAGAATGGGAAAATCGAAACACAACGGCGGTTCCCTCCTCCTTTGGCGTACTTTCTACGGTTTGAAAAGGGATGCTAACTCCAACCATATGACTGTAGCTTGGTCCAGACATCTTCTACACCACATCGAGAGTCAGTTCTCTTGGACTATGTCTGAAATTATCAAGATGACAACATACCAGTTGTTTCCAAGGCAAAGCGACGGGATCATTCAGAATAAAAGGAGTGACGGTTATGTCATATTTGACATTTCTGCTCGTATTGCCCTAGTACGCGAGATTTAGGTTTGTAGAATAAGCAACGGGCCATGGAATGGTGTGAAGATCCAAAGGAGCATATGAAGGTTAAACACATTAGTTCGAAGTTGGCGTTATAAACGACTCTAAAATACAATCTTTACTTGACCCAGTTAACAAAGCCGACTAAAAATTAAGTCGATATATGTCGTGAGGGACGAGGTAAAACATAGGCAAAAGCGCCTCTACGTGAATAGTATTTTAATAATTGCGATATCTATCCGTAATATTATAATATATTTGGAGGTAATTATCCTTATCTGGGAGTCAGAGTAAATACCGAATCAGAATATTAGCTAGACTTATATCGACGCAACCTTTCATGCTTTATAGGGCTTCAAGTTTTATGATATATGAATTAGAAATTCAAGAGGGGATGAGCACTCCCTTGAAAGGAGAGAGAAGTATGATGGTTTAAAAAGTCCGCGAAAAATCTTGGCTTTGCCAAAATGAGGTAAATCTAAAATTAGGAAAGTTACAAGCAGGCTTAGATGCACAAGCATTATTCTTGGTATTAGTTTGCTTTAAAAATGGATAGGATTTTCGAGTGGTTTGGTGGAGATCAAATTTCGTATCGAGTGACGACCCTTGCCCTTATAACTAGTGATAATATCATCGAATAAATCAATAATAATATGGCGTGCTCATCGCAATAAGGACGGGGCTCAAGAGGCTCGCTTGTTATTCCTGAGAACAAAAAAGTGGAGAATGCGAAAAGGGGCTCGCTTAAGGAGTGGTGATGTTTACTCGCTTCGTAAACAAATGTACACATATAGTCGCACAATCCTCGTATATGCAAGCCTCATTAGCAAAAACGCTTGATTATTCTCTTCGTGCGAAAAAATCAATTGAAGTATATAGCAAGTTCCCTTGAGGTTCTGATTGCGTGTATGCGTCGTGCCGGAATAGTGATTGGACGTATGTTGGACTTGGGAGAATGGGCCATGCAGTCATTACGGAATTTTTTTCTGACACATGCGCCTCGATTAGCATCGGGGGCGTTTCTTGTGGTTTAAAAGTCGCCGCAGTGTTTAATAGTAAATGATGGACAATCCATTGTGGATTCGGCTCGGGTTCAGACTTAATGCAAGCTAGATTCTGGAATGATGTTAAGATTCATCGATGTGGTAGTAGTTGGTGACACCTTCGCCGGATGGGTCATTTTTTGCGGCGAATTCGTTTTAGTGGTCGACGCTTAACAATGAGTCGACGAGGATATTGGGCCGGTTAAATATTGTTTGTTCGAACTTTTAGGCCTTAAGAGTGAGAACTTGGCGTTTTGTGTGAGTGCCTTATCGTTCTCAATAATGTAAAGATGCGTTGGATATCAGACTCGGATGGTAGATCTCCCGGGATAATTGTGACCGCAATCGTGTTGTAAGCCAAAGATCTGGAGATCTCGACGAACGAATGATAATATAAAGACATGGCCAAGACGTCTTCTCACTTCTAAGCCGTTAGTTCATGGTCTTGATGTGAACTTTGTCAGATATCCTATCTTTCAGTACAAGCGTGAGACACAAATTGTACAAATAGGGCTAGTTGCAAATGGCTTTTGGTGGTACAGATGTTGTGGTCCACAAGATATCCCAATATCGTTTATAAACGAAATAAGACTAAAGAATAATATTTTCTAAAAATATTAGATTCATCCCATCGAGTATATGCCTTAACCCTGGCTTTGAGCAGATATCCACATAGCTCGTATCTATGAACAGCAACATACCCCGTCTATTCGAATAATTTAATGAATCTCCACCGCATCAATGCATTATCTGAGACCACAGTATATCTCTAATGCTCAGATGAGCGGGCAAGGACGGCATGTTTTACGCGAGCTCACCCCCTGCCTCTGGCTATATCTTTCAGGCTGCAATTCCCATCTCACTCCTAGAGCTTGCACTCCAAACCAATCCGTATACGTCCCTCAGACTTTGGATATGCTTCACAGGCTCATCTCCCCAGTCCAGATATACCCTCAAGACCCTTGGCTCCGGATAAAAATCTTACGAGAAGATTCCACTAATCACGCCGTGGACGTCTCAGCAGCCCCGGCTGGGTAAGCCTAGGCCACTTTGACTCGCAGATGTAGTCAAGTTGAAGACGCTAACTTGTGTGAATCAGCCCAGCGTGAGCAAAATTAATCAAGCTAATCGATTAATAATCAGATTAATTGATTTGATTGAATTAGAATTAGATTAACGAAAAATTGACTTGATTAGATTAGAATTAGATTAATTAATCTAGATTAATCTAGACTAATTTGATTAATGACTAACTTATAATATTATTGAATATATATATTTGTAACACTGTTACGACCTACGATGCGCCTCGTATTCTAACCGACACGGGCTCGTAGCGTCGCTGGCTATGCGACGGCGCTAAGCTTAATAGGGAAGACTAGGTGGCGAGCCTGGGATATGTTGATGTGAATGGCGTTCGACTACGCTAGGCCCTATTAGGAGGGTCCTTCATGTATTTATACTCGAGCTCCCTCCTACAGAGAGCTCTCCTCTTCTCCTTATCTTTTCTTCTCGATTCTGAGCGTAGCATTAGGCCTAAATACAAAGCTAGTGTCTACTCGCCGTATCAACCTCTTGCCAGCCGTAATAAACACTACTAAGAAATAATAAATTAATTATTAAGTAATTAAATAAGTAACTTATAAATCAACCAATAAACTAATTAATAAACTTATTTAATATATAATAAGTTATTATTTGCTATATCTTTAACTTCTTTCCTTATATCGTCTTCTTTTTTTTTTCTCCTTTTTTTTAAATACTCCTTAACTTTTTAAGCAAATGATCTTTTTAAACGTATCTTTTATTAGTCAATTACTTAGCTTATTAATGATAAGAGTTCCTTGACTAAAAAAACTCTTTCACTAGGCGCTGAAGTAGCTAGAATTTGTAAATAGTTTTTAGTTATTAAAGATAATACAGGGTATTTATCTTTATTTTAAAGCCAAAAAGTAAGAGATTAAGTTTATTATAATATTAGTATATATAATATATCAAAGGTATATTACTTACTGCTTTATTAGCTTTTGGTTCTTGAATATATTAATTTAATTTATTTAAATCGTTATTCTTATTATCTTAAATATAAATATCAAAATCGTCGTTGCTATCTTTGGGAGCTAAATTTTGAGCTTCTTCGATAGGATGATTTTCTAGCGCGAAGTCGACTTTAAAGTTATTTAATTTATTAGCAATTTATTTAATTTCAAGTAATATAAATAAATAAACTTATATATTATAAACTTCTTTTAATTTATTATATATTTCAAAGACTTGATTTCGAGATAAGCTAATAACTTTTAGGCCCTTTTGTTTAATACAAGGGTCTAATATTAGAGTTAAATATAAGCTACTATTATTTTCGTTTATATTTCCTGTTTTGGGATAATATTTTCGGAGCTTAATAAGCCCTTATTAATAGCGTTAGTAAAGTTAGGATCCTAAGATCGAATTAGTAAATAAATTAATGTTTATATTAATGTTTATTACTTATATTAATTATTTCTTTTAATCCTTTTAATCGAGTATATAAAATTTATATATCTCAGGTAATAAATAATAAATCTTAAATATTTTCCGGCTTGAAGCTTAGTAGTAGGTTTTATAAAGATATTAAATATCCTCAAGTACTTTTCTAAATAAGTTATTTCCTAGTCTTTTAAAATAAGAATTTATTTGTTCTTTTCAAAAGACTTAGTAGTCGATAAGCTTATAATGATTTTAATAGCTTGCTAAATGTGTAAAAATTCCTTAAGTATATTAATTATAGAGGATTATCGGGTATTTTTATTTAATAATAAAATTAGTATATAAACCTAAATATAATTAATATTTAATATAGGTAAAACTCATTTGATTAAGGTAGTTGAGGATTATTAATTTTTAAAGTTTTAATTTGTATATCAAAGTTTATTTTATTTTTTGTGAATATAGAATACTAATGATTATTTTTCTTACTTTTTTTTTAAAGAGATATATTTAGAAGGATTATTAATATATAAAATATAATAAAGAGTTATTAAATACACTTATTATTATATTCCTTTTTTTGATTATTTTTCTGTTAATAGATATTATTATTGTTAATATTATTATAAGCTTTTTTTAATAAGAGCTTTTAATACATCTTAGATAAATAAATTAAGTACGTGAGTTAAACAAGCTATATGGCCTTGAATTTTAATAGATTCATTTATATAATATTATTTTAAAGTATTAATAAGAGTATTGTTAAAGCTTGTGTTATCTTTAGTAATTCTATTATTAAAAGTTAGTATTTATATTAAATATTTAAAAAATAACTTACGTAGAGATATTGTATTGATATTATATATTTTTAAAGTCTTTAATAAGACTTGAAACATATAAGCTCCGGAATGTCGTTTAATAAGAGGTCGTATAGTTAATAAATAGTTTTCTAATTTAAAGTTGTTGTTTATATAACTAAATTAATAAATTAATCAGTATTATAATATTACATGATTAATATTAGAACATAAACTTACACAGTAATACCAAGATACGCGTCTTGATTAATAGTTGTCTAAGCGTTTAAAGTTAAAGAGAAACAATTATTAGAAGTAATAACTTCTCGTAGTTTTTCTTTAATAATATTTAACTTTTCTTTTATTATTGCCGAATAATAAAAGATACTTAATAGTAATTTTATTAGTATATTATTAATAATATAAAAATTAATATAACTTATTAAGATAAAAAGCTTGTTTTTTAAAATATGTACTAGAGATTTCTTGAAATGAGATATTATTCAATATAATAAAATTAAGAAGTAAATTCTTGAATTTGTTAATATTAAACAATTCTTTTTCTATCTTGCTTCTCTTTGAGCAAAACAATGAAAAGGCTACTCGCAAGTCTATTAGAGCGACAGTAGTGGGCAGTGCGAGAGTCATGAGTTACGAGGACATTGTTGACGCACAAAAACAACGCGATATTAAGGAAGCAGCGGCTGAAGTGACCCGGGGCCGACGATCATAGCGGAATCCGGCAGCCCAAGTTCTCGGGAAGAGATCACGCGGCCAAGAATTAGAAGAGGCGGAACATGATATTAGAGCGTCAGGACTGGCGGAATATTGTTCTGTGTTAGATTTCAAATGATTCAGATCGAATTTACACTCAGTACAATAACATCTTCTCTCTGATATCCGATTTCAGGTTGACCGGAATCCTATCCCTGACTCCGACAACTCCACTGACTACACAGCGACTACTCTCCCCTCAAAATACGCCTCCTGACACTCCTTTTTCCGCAGATACCTCTAACGTTTGATGCAAATCGAGTCGCAGAGGGAGCCTGGTACGAAACAATCATATGAGGGCATGCAGAGTAAACACAATTGGGTACGGAGCGCCACCAAGAAGTTCAAGTATACCTTTCAAGAGATACCTAATATTAAATCCATATCCGTATATATTTGTCCTAGCTATGTAGCACGAGTGCCTTTATATCTCAGTCATGTCCTTTCCATGTGCAAGCATCATTGCTCATAATGATCGGCGTACTACTGTGTTGTGTCGTTGGACGGTCCCGCTGAAATTCGACTCGGTGCGCGGCTTGAGCCTTCCGTCGACATATATTGGCGTCTACGGTGTGCACCTCCATGTTCTGAACTTAGAAGAAAGTCGAGGATGTCTTGGTTAAGCCCACTACAGATTTTTCCGTACATCTCCTTTAGAATAACTGCTCCAGCTTCATTGATACCACTGTCAGGTCCGCGACAACCTGGTATAATCTTGTGGTGTGTTGCTGGTAGAGTGTATTTGTGCCTATGACTGCTGAGCCAATTGTAGCAAAAGTAACAGGCGGGTTTGCTACACCCAATGTATTTGTCACCATCAACAAATTCCATGTATTGGTCTCGACTAAATCTATCCGCGACCTGCAGTTCAGCGTGAACCTTGGTTACAATGCTCTTTCGAGAAGCTAACCACTTGCGGATCTCGTCATTCATGGGTAAGTCGAAGCCAACCATGGCATGCAGCGCAGATTCAATCTGCATAGGATTTTGAGACGTAGAGTCCTTACAGATTGACCATACAATCTCGTATGGGCTTATGTATTCTCGGTCGATTGTAACTTCTCGGCGATTTGGCGCAATAACAGTGCGAATTCCAGAGATTTGACGGAGAGCTGGAACTTTAATCATCGCTCTAACAATGGCATTTGCGGATGAACGGGTTGCACCAAGACGGCCAATGTAGTGTGCTAGCTTGCTGAAATCATCTCCTGGATCTTTTGATTTTTCTTTGATTTTGTCGACTTCTTGTCCTCGTATAGCATAGCAATGGTCAACGAGTGCCTCGAGTGTTTTACTCGGGGGTGGTTCGGAAAGTTTCTTGAGTCTTGACCGAAGGGATCTCACTTCAAAAGTCAGCAGTCATCCCTAAACGTAGGCACAGTCGCACCGCACCAATCTCATCTCGCGTTTCATGCCTCATCCGCATTCTGCATTTCTTCGCGTACTTTTGCATTTCGTCTTTATAGAACTCAATTCGAGATTTGCACTTCTCTACCGCGAGCCGGAAAATGTCATCTTGAACAGCCTCTTGAGTTTCTGAGTCCGCCTCCATGAGTTTCTGTCGAATATTCTCCGCATATATTTCGATATCTGTGCGTATTCCCTCATTTGCCGCTAACCAGAGAATGTTGCTAAGAGGGAGCTTCTGCAGCCCGGCGGCAGTCACGGTTGCCCCTCCTTTCGCGACGTCGCAGAGGTAGGCAAAAGAGTCTAGAAAGTCTCTGCGAGCTTCACAGATTTCGTCACCAGACCGTTCCCGCCGTTTGTGCTCGTCTTTGAATCCTAATAACGCTTCAAGCAGTGCTAATCTCGGGTACAAGTTCTTGGCCACGCCATGAAAGACTTGCTCCGAAGATAAGGCCGTAGATTGCGCCATAGCGCGCGGTGCTTGTGGCGCAGCAAATGCTGACATATTGGAGGCTGGACACCAAATTACTGGTCTGAAGAAGGTTGTTGATATTAAATTACATGGAAGTGAGCATTTGAGAGACAAAAAAGTATCTGACAAGAAATGCAGAAGGTTACAGTCAAGAGAGTTTCTGAGCGTTTCGAAACATTTCGACGCAGGTTCACGTCGTCCAATTGGACAAGTGCTCAAAGCGTGCCAATGTTTAGGGACAGCTGGGCTGGCCAGAACGCGCACCATTGGAGCTAACCCCGCATTTGCCCAGAACGGGCTGAGTCGGGATGCGGACGCGGTACAATTACCGTTAATGGAAGTTTTTTTTAGGGGTAAGAACACGCGCATAGTCTGTCTTATTTAGCCAGATATGGAAACGCTGAGCTAAAGAGTGGAAGTCAATGAGGAGGGAGAAAGTTTGTCGAATGGACGTAGGAAGTGCTCATCATCGTAGTCAGCAAGTACTCTGTAGGGATAAAGCAGCTAAGATTTGTACACTCGTGCTAGGCATGAAGGTTTCCATGTCTGAGGCTAACGGAAGAGTCAGCCACAGTGAGGCGGGGGAAGCGCCACAGCGGCTCTCGAAAAGGGAACTAGAGCCGAGAATATTTCTGACGTGCGCAGACTATGAGATTGTCCCCCTATGAAATTTCGTCCCTTCTTGAGCTGTAACATTTTAAAAACACTTCTAAAGTATATAAACTAATTACTATTTACTTGACTTAAGTTTTGAGTCAACAAAACATTATAAGGCATAGAAAATGGGTATTATAAGTGAACTTAAACCAAAACATTAAATTATTAACATACTTTAAAATAAGTCCTTATAGAAGTTCCCCTGAAGAGACCATATACTTAAGAAATAGAAACGGTTAAGTACGATATTAGGATGTTTAGAATGGGAATCAAATAATCTTGTTGGTCCACAGGTCCCTGCATGAGCATACTTCGGCCTGGAAAAGGGGGTGCGGGTTAAAGTTAGGGGTCAGAGCCTAGCCGGACTAGTTTCGGTGGAGATTCGGTGGGGTTTTGTAGTATATAGTCTGGTTCTCTTTGTACTCTCTTAGAAAATACACAAATTTTTGAATTATATATTTATTACTTTATTATTATACTCGTATTAAAATATATTCACATATACGGCGTGGTATATAAACTAGTATTATATTAACACTAATTAATAGTAAGCTTGTATTGTTAACCTTATTATAAATAAAAAAGGTCTTAGGTTATAAAGCGAATTTTAGGCTTTAACTTAAGGATTACTTAACTATATTTTCCTTAAAGGGCATTTTACCTTTTCTAAATCGTAAAGGAAAGGCAACTTCTCTCTTAAGACTTAACTAAGACTATTATATATTAGAAAAAAGTTATTATAAACACGATAGTCACTTTATAAAGATTGTTAACTTAATATACTTAAATCTAAAACTTGGGACCTTTCGAGAAACTTATCCGAGAACCTACTAGATTATTTACGAATCGCATCTAATATAATAGCGGATACTTTAGACTATACGCTAGAGCTAGAATTAACTCCGGAAACATTTAATAACACGGCTATATTAAGAGAAATAATAAATCTTAGCCTAGTTTTTATAGGAAATGTGATAATATACTCGCGGAAGTTCCGTGAGTCCTTTTATAACGACTATATTAAGGGAGAATTCCTTTTCTAGGACTTTTAGGAGTATTTTGAGGGTTAAATAGTAAAGGAGTTTAGATTAATTAAAGTCATAGAATATATATACTTTAGAGACGACTTACGAACCTTTAATGTGTTTATACGACGACAAAGGGGGACGAGGACAGTAGAGGCTTTAGTAGAGGTAATGTAAGCTAAGGAAAATTTGTGACTAAAAGACTAAATAAAGATATAAATTCGGAACTACCCTAAATTAGTATTAAATTATATCCGGGAATTAGTTTCTCACCTATTACTACTAACCTTAATAACACTTTAATAAAATTAACCCCTGATGTCTTTATAATACTAACTAAAGGTAGTTATTTATTTTATAAAAAAAGACACCCCCTTAAAAGGATTAAGAATAAAGCCTATAAAGACGATTTAATTATTAAAATCACTTAAGATTTCCCTTACTAAAGGAGATAAGGCCAAGGATTTATATAATATAACTCCCTTACTTATAGTTCTAAAGAAGAAGTTCTTATTTACTCTTAGAAGGGATCCCTTAAGTAATCTTTACCTGTGGAGATTAAATGACTATACGTTACTAAATCTCACTTTACTACCGGTAATATACCCACGGGACGGATTATTACTACTATTTGAGGTTCCTAGGACTACCGGACTATATATAAAGCCGATTCGACTATTATAGTATGTCATAGATTTATTGACTTTAGACTAAGTAAAATCGTTAGTAAGCCTTACTAAGATATATACTAAGGAGTTTTAATATAATAAAGATAAGGGCTACTTAAATAAGAAGCTTTACATCTTCGCCGACTTTTGTTAGAGAGTATTAGTTAAGACTAAGGTCTAGAACTAAGCCTTTCCGTCGATATTACGAGATAAAGCTAGTTCGTATTATTATCGGTACCTTTAGAATAAAGGGTACTTATTTAATAAGTTTATTAAGATAACTCGCGAACACTTTAAGATAAAGGAGAGAATTAATAAGTTCCTTAGTCGGTGGTTTAGTCTAACTTTCTCGTTATTTTAAGATAAGCCTCACTAAAAGAAAAAGCCGGTACTAACTTAATTAAAGAACTTTACTAAGGAATTACAAAGTATTTAATTTGGCTTGAAGAATAATAATATATAGAATAATAAGACGCTTCGCGATAAGCTTATATAAGGAATATTAAGGAACCTTTTATTTAAGATAGCCTTATTTAAGGCACCTCTTACTTTCCTTATATTAATAAATAATCTTCGCTACGCCGTTAGTGTTAAAGTAACTTATAACTCGGGATCGAAGATAAGCAAGTACTTCGGATTTAATTTAAATCGCCACTAATCTTATATTATAGAGGGGGCGGCTTATTACTTTAATTATAAGATAAAATTTTCAAGTGAAAATAAGCGTAAGGACAAATTCTAGCTTAAGTTAGGTTATATAAGCTATATTATTTATAAGAAGATAAATTGTTATAGTAGTCGCCACTTCGACAAAAAGTAAATAACGTCTAAGGTAAGATACTTCACGGCGCGTAAGGCTAAAAGAGTAAGAGCTATAAATAAAACTTTTAAGAGTTACTTAACTTATATTAAGGGGATCGACCTTAATTTAGACTAAAACCGGACTATATTTAGACATTATTTAGGAGGTTATTAAAATATAGATTTAGACACTTTAATAAATATTAACGATTCTTTAGAAGGTTCCGACGACGATAATAGTAATAACATCGCAAACTTCACGACTATATTTATAGTAAGTGAGGTATAGTATAATATACAAGAAGTTATAAGGCAACTTAAGGAGAAGAAGGCTACTTACATCTTAGAGAGTAAAATTAAGAGACTTACTCTTAATAAGGCCTATATAACGTAATAAATAGATAGATTCTTTTAAAGTCTATTAATTAACATAAGGGCATTTAATAAAAACACGGGAGGCATTAATTAGTTACGAGCTCTATAGCGAATTTAAGATGGGAAGTTTGACACTAATTAGGCGGGCTAAAGCCAGATCACATTTAGTGCCGGTTCGTGACTGTCCCTAAGAGTCGCCATAATTAATACCCCGGCTAAAGAAATGGACTTTTAAATCGTAGATATAGATATCTTATTTTTAGTTTACTTATAATAACTAGATACGCTAAATACGTAATATAATAACTTATATAACGTCTTAATTTAAGGCGATAAGAAGTACTTAATTATATAGAAACATAGGTATCTATGGCTACTTTTAGATTAATATTATTAATTACTAGACACTTCTACTAAAACGATAAATATATATTACTTAACTAAATTAGAAATACGTCGGCTTTATAAGCGTTTCGGACACCCTTTAATAAGACGTTTATAGTACCTGTTAGACTAAGCTGGCTATAAGTATAATTTAGAAATTATATTGAGAGTTAAAGAGATATATAAGTATTACTAAAAACACGTAAATACTTTATATAAGTTCCGCTTTAAGTTATAAGACGACGTTAGCCTTAATTATATAGTCTACGTGGATATCGCGATGTTTAAAGAACAGTATATCCTTTATATTATAGATAAAGTAATAGGCTTTAGTACGGCGAAACTACTTTAAAAGAGCCCCGGTTCGACTATAACTTAGGCTACCTTTAACGTATTTAAGTTAATATAAATTAACACTTACTTTAGACCCTTAGATTTCGTCGTGTATAACTATAACACTAATTTTAATTCTAAGGAGTTTCGGAGTATACTCAGATTTATAAGTAGTACCCTTAAGTTAATACTTAAAGAAGTATACTATTTAATTAGCAAAGTTAAGCGATATTACTGCTTATTACGCCGTGCCTATAAAATCATTACTAAAGAGTACCCTAAGTTAAGTGACAAAGACTAACTATAAATAATAATAAAGGTAGTAAACGATATAGTTAGACTTAACGGGCTTATCTTTATATTACTTGTTTTTAGCGTATACTTTAAAATAATAAAGTTAGACCCTTTAAATCCGTTAGTCGAGTAACGTGCGGCTACGATTAAGAAAGTTATAAAAGAAGTATAGAAAATTTATATTACGTGTAAAGTTAATAATACGTTAGTTATACGAAACGGCCTTAGAACTACTTATATTTACGATCTTTATTTTAATAATTAAGTTCTAGTATATTAAGAGGGTAAATAATAAACAAGACCTTACGATTTCTTAGAGATAAAGGGAAAATTATATAAAATCGATATAAGAAATAAGAGAATACGTATATTTAAATTAACGACGGTTCGTCCCTTTAAAATAAAGACTTTTAGTATTAAACGACAAAAAGAAAACTTATTAGAGGATATTTATAAGTAGTATTTAAGATCTTTAGTTAAAAACCTTATTAAAATAGCACTAAATTTACTTTGAATCGCTGTCGAAATTCTATTTATAAAATATATCTTAGATTTATTAACTATTAACGACGATTATAATATTAAAGTGTTTCTAACTAAGAAGGAGACAAGGGACTAAGAGCTATTTATTAAACTTTATATTAAAGGGAAGATTATAGCGTTTAGATTATTATTTTAGTAATCTTAAAGGACGGAATACGAAGTACTTATTAAAAGGGGTGTTTTTATACTTATTTATAAGGACGACCTTAAAGTAAAAGGCTACTATATCTTTAAGTTAAAAATAATAAACGAGGTTAAAGGCAAGGAGACGTTAACTTTATATAAGAAGTTAAGACTAGTAATTTAATACTTTAATAATAAAAAGAAGAGAGAGATTTTGACTTAGTCTCTAATAATTTAATAATTTAATTAGTAGTTACTTATATTTTTAGCTGCTATTATTAAATACTTAAATCGCCTCTAAAACTAATCTGAATCTTATTTAATTATTAAGGACATCACTTAAGCCTACGTCTAGGCAAAGACAAGGCTTCTTCGGGACATTTTTATATAGTTACTAAAAGAAATCGTAAGAGATTTCCCTCTTAATATAATATTTATAATAATATTACTATTATATAATATACTTAAGTTTAAAAACTATTAGTTTAATATATATTATAAATATTATATTAAAAAATATATAAATAAAGACTTTAATATACGACTTATACTTATTAATTAGTATTAAGGAAAGTTATGACTTTAGAGTCGTAAGGATATAAATAAACGACACTTTAATTTTAGGAAATAAGAACTTTTTAGTAAGAGAGTAGAATAAAATTACTAAGGCTAGTTTTTTAACGAAGTTAATATAAGTACTACTCTTTATTAAAATTATTACGTTTAATAAGTGTACTATTATTATAAACGAGGATAACCTTTATATGTCTTAAAAAGGTTAAGGAGTAAGGCTAGAGCTAATTAACGTAAGAAAAGAGGATTATAAGAAGGCCTATAAAGAGTAACGAGTTTATATAACTTATCTTATTATTATATATTAGCCGGAAGTAATATTTAACCTTTTAGTCGCAATATAATATTAAGATCTGATAAAAGACGACATTAAGGCCTTAAACTTACGTCTTAAATAGTAAATAAATAACCTAGAGAGAAGACTTTAATACGTACTAGTTAACTTAAAATTTATAAAGGTCTATGTTTTTGTGGACAGTTCTTTTGTTAATAATAAAGACCTGAGTTTATAGATAAGTTTCATATTAGTAATCGGTGCCGAAACGGTAGGGGATGTATATTTTACTTTGTCTAATAATATTATATATACTAGCTTAATAAAATGTAAGAGAGTAACTTGTGCAGTACTTACATTAGAGTTATATATTATAATAATTAGTATTAATATATTAATCTCTCTTAGTATTATTATTAATATAGTAACTAATAAGCTTAGTATCTCACGTCTTCTTACTATTATTTACACAGATTCTCTATCCCTTTGTAAGTATATTATTAAGCTTAACATAACAAAGGAAAAGCGCTTAATAATCGATATTATAGCTATTCGTTAATTATACGAGTGTAGAGAGTTAATAGAGGTTCAGTGAATTAATAATACTAATAATCTTATTAACGCCATAACGAAGAGTACTCTAAATAAGGCTCTTCGGGATTTTATTAACACTAATACGCTTACTATTAAAATAGAGGGTTAAGTTCAGCGGTTAGCTGGGGCTAATGTAGACTAGTAACAGAGGGGTTTTATACTTATTACCTTTCTTTTATATCTTTTTTATATATTTTATTTTTATTAATTTGTCACTTGTAATTATTTTTATATTTAATTAATTTACGAAGTCAAAAACATACTTAATTTAGTTCTAAACACCCTTTAATTTAAAGTACAAACGGGCGGCCTTGTAATAACGCTTTAATAAGGACAAACTGCCGGTTTTACTATAGGGGGCTGCTCTCGTATAATAATATAAAGAAAGTGCCGCTACAGAGAACCTACTATAAAGCTAATCTGAAACAGGGCTAAATCCCCTACGTATATATATCGAGGAGAACTTCCTCCTCCTCCTCCTCCGTGCTATAACGGCGACTTTAATAAGGGCGCTTAATAAGAGAATTATCCTTACCGCCGTCCTCTTTATTACGCTTAATAGCGGTAAAGGAGACGATAGTAAGGAGCTAATTTAAAATTAATACCGTCTCTTATAATATAAAGTTATTAATACTTAAGAGCTTTAATATTAAAAAGGAATAAGGGGGTTAACTTACTACTTATGCGCCGGCTAAGTTAGCGATTTCCCGGCGTATAACGCGAGTTTCCTCTAATAACGCCAACAACAACTCCCTAACATTCTTTAGTACGCTAACAGCGGCGACTAATAATACTGAATTAATTAATTCAGTAGTAATAACAATAGCCTCTTTATCTTTAGCCTCGACGGCGGCAACTAGACGGAGGTACTCTTCGGTTATAAACTAAGGGATCTATTATATATTAGTAACTGTATGTCCGGAGCACTTTCGGCGGTAATTAGGATATAATTTAAAAATAAGAAAAGGAATAAGAATACTTATTAGGTTATACCGGGACTTTTTCTCTACGTAATATACGCACTTCTTGTTCTTGGGATTATTAAACGCGCACTCGTAAAATGGGGTTTTTATAGTAAGGCGGACGCACTAAATATAGTATTTGCAGTAAGCGACGTCGAGAGCTCCTGTGGGAATTAGTATAAGCACTATTTTTAATTAATACCCCGTTTCCTTACTGAACTATCTCTAAAGAGTATATTTACTTTTAAGTTATTTATTTAATTTAATATAGTCTTCTTAAAAATGTCAGTTTTTAAGTTATATTAAGTAAATTAAAGAAATTAGAAAACAATATACGTATAATAGTTATATATATATTAGCTAAAAAAGACTTCAAACCTTTAGGGGAGGCGATATATATATATTTATTACGTTGTATAATACTAGGGGTTCTTATTGTTACTGGCTCTCGCTTAGCCTCGCTATTACGTATTACTATATTTAGACCCTTTTAAGACACTTTCAGGCCGGGCGCAAACGTTATTAGATACTTTATTATTTTCTTTTGTTTATTATTATTGTTTCTTATATTACTAGTTATTTACTTTTATACTATATTAGAAATAATCTTTTTAAAAGAAGTTTTGCCTATGTTAGTTTATAAGTCCTTATATAAGTATACTTTAGTTTAGAAAAGGGGGTGCGGGTCAAAGTTAAAGGTTAAAGCCTAGCCGGACTAGTTTTAGTGGACATTTAGTAGGGTTTTATAATATATAGTCTAGCTCTCCTCGCACTCTCTTAGAAAATACACAGATTTTGAACTGTATATTTATTACTCTGTCACTATACTCGTATTAAAATATATTCACACATGCGGCGTAGTATATAAACTAGTACTACACCGACAATTATAATATAAACTTTAAATCAAGTCTTTTCTTTAAAATCGTGTATTAAGCCGAATATTAGGGCTAAGGTAATAAATAAAAGTAATAAAGATTTGCCTTAATTAGATCTCTAAAATAGCTTAATTAGACTTATAATAGTTAGCGTAGTTATAAAGTTATTATAAGCTAAGTAATAAATTAATTTATGTTAGAAATCATGTGATCCAAGAATCACGTGGATACCGAAGGCTCTAGAAGCCTTAATTTGTAAACACATAAAAAGCTCTCGAAGCTTTCCCTTATATATATAAACCTACTCTCACTCTGCCTTTAGAAGAGTGAGGCATGCAAATAGTCAAAATGTGACAATTTACCTTAGAGAAATTCAATAATTTCTAAGCCGCCTTTTTGTATTTTATTAATACTTTATTAATAAACTAATAAATTAATAATGGGGGTGTGGGGGGCTCGCTCCTCAGATTAAAATAAAAGTAATAAAAGTAATAAATAAACTAATAACTTAATAACTTAATAACTAATATGTATTATAATACCCCTGAGGAGAGCCTACGTAGTAAGCATTTTTAAACTCACTTTATAAATCTATTTTATTTCTTCTTCTTCTTCTTCTTCTTCTTCTTCTTCTTCTTCTTCTTCTTCTTCTTCTTCTTCTTCTTCTTCTTCTTATTATTATTATTATTATTATTATTATTATTATTATTATTATTATTATTATTATTATTATTATTATTATTATTATTATTATTATTATTATTATT
>MU270744.1:0-23848 GCA_021432625.1 Leptodontidium sp. 2 PMI_412
CCCTCTCCTTCTTTCCTCCCTCCCTCCCATGTCCTCCCCCGCCCCGTTCTCCCATCTGATGCTAACAGCTTCAGTTCTCCTCAATACCAGTTGAAGACGCTTAGTTAGTATCTCGGCTCGCAAAGTGACCGAGCTGTTTGCTGTCTATGTCCTGGGGAAGGCTATTCGACTCTGGGCCGGACTATGTTGTTACCGCGTACGTGTTGCGGGCCGAGTCCTGCCTCCCCGCGATGTCCGCGTGGATCAAACAACTGCGGGGTTAACCATACAAATCAGTCATTTTCATAGATATTATTGTATCAGATTCCCCCAATATTTAATAGTAAACAAATGCTCCCTGTCCTCGCCTCGCCTATGCATTTGCCTCCTCTCTCAAACAACCGATCACCTTGAAAGCATTCCCATCTTCAAACAGCGTCTTGAGACTGGTGTAGTTCTACTGGGCGAGCCCTTTTCTTTGGCTTTTTAAATGCTTTCCCGTCGATCCTCTGAGACAGTGAAGTATCAGGGGTAACTGGGAGCAAAGTGTGGAAACAAAAGGACCCCACCTTCCCTGTAGGGATCCACCCCATCACGTGATCTACAGTCCTCTCGCAACCTAACCAAGCTCGAGAACCTCATCAAAAGTCCGTAACATTATCTCCACACGCAGCGCCAATCAGCAACATCGACCATACAAATTCAGCCCGCTCAGTTCGCTATTCACTGCGCATAGGTCACTACAGCAATCTACAACCCCTAACAATCTACCGCTTCAATCCGCAGCCCAACAACCCCGCAACTTTGCCTCTCGCAGGCTCAATCTCACACTTCCCACGCTGCGCATGCCACTGCGCATCCCATTCTACAATGTAATACATGGATACTGCTTGAAGTAGTCCGATACAACTTTCAACTCCCAACTCTTCTGCTGTCCCAACCCTGCATTTCAATTCTCCCCGCGCTCGGCCATAGCTCGCCAAGGGAACACGAACCAAGAGTCGAGTCGGCTCCTTAGTAAGTCGTTCAGCGAGCCTGCCGTACGTATTCCGGGCCGAGTCCTGCCGGGGAACTTCCCGAAGATCCACTCCCAAGGCTTGCCTTCTTTCTTGATACCAGCCCCTACGATGCTTCCGCGCTCCGAACGGCTGGCTCAGGCCTTGTAGTAATTGGTATTTTTGGTGCGTACCATACTAGAGTTCCTGATGCAATCATTGATTTCAAAGCATTGGTAATTCTCGTTTGCTGATTTTTAAGCCTTTATCTCAGCACTCAACCTTCGATTAATAATAATGAAACCAAATCACGTAGACGCCAATGGAATTTGGTTTACTTCGGACTATGTGCCTTAACATCAATCTCAACCCTCATATCATCCCCTCCTAATTGCTGCACTCCAACGGCTGTCCAGCAAGGCTGGTGATCTGGACAGTACTTCCTCATGTTCTCCACAAAGAGCTCAATGGCCTCGTTGTTAAGCGGAGCATGATAGCTCACAATCTTGTAGACCTCGCTCCAACCTTTGGCCCCAGCGTTCTTGAGATTGAGTTCGACGTTCTTGAATGCTTGGGAGATCTGAGTTGGAAGATCTCGCGGAATGACGAATGTGTCGGGATCCCATCCTCCTATTCTGACTTTAGTATTGAAACTTCAGAGTGATATTCTCTACGAAATTAAAACAAACCTTGACCAGCGGTCTCTATAATGTCTCCCACTCGTACCGACTGGCTGCAATAGAACTTCTCTTTCGACATTTCTCCAAAACCTTTGTAGCTGCTGAATTGGAGGTGCGCCATGATGCTCGTCAGACGGCTTAAAGATGTGGAATTGAGAAGATGATGTGAATGGTAACTGCTGAGTGAATTGAGACAGGAAACGGTGAATTTGGTCTTTAGATATACACAGAAAGAAGTAAGATGCCCTCCGGCATGCTCGGGATGCCGACGGAATCGGCGCTGACGCCAACGTATTCATGACCGATGAGCTGCCCAACATGCCTGATATGCTCCACCACCTTCTCCATCGTTGCAACTTCAGGGACAGGGTCCGGGAGTCCATTCTTGTCGTTTCCAGCCATGCACGATACGAAGTCTGGCACAAAATTGATCATTACTAATGCCCTGTGCTTCTTGACAAGCCGAAGAACTTCGTCCGTAACGTTACGAGGTGTGGGCATAGATCAAATGCGAAAGAGTGGCTGCATATTGGTGGAGCGAAACTTCCATTCCAACCCTTCTCGGGTGATCCTCCGAGCACGTCGATCACGACATTCTTGCTAACGTGGGAGAGGTCCACTATCACGCCCATGCGGTTCATCTCGTTGATTCGGGAGACCTTCTTCGTCAACTCCGTTTCTATCCCACGATCACCATCATCACCGCTAGCATCCGCTAGGCAATCTATTATAAAGAGAGGCTTCAGAAGAAGGTCTCCGGTGATCTCCGGTTGGACGATCAGTTTACGATGATAAATCAACAATTCAGAGCACCACTACCCAAATATCACGATATGTGGAGAGGAGCACGTGTGCCTCAAAGTTTTTACTCGGGATGCGTGAGTGATTCCGGAGATGATTAATCATCATGAAACCTCATATAATCCGTCCGATTTCGTCCTCATGGATACTCAATGAAGAGAGCTCCTTTGCAAAGACCGTTCACTTGAGTAGGCTCTCCGGGCATTGTGATCGCTGACATTAGAGAATTCAAACATGGCAAAGCATCGTGTTTTACTCATTGGAGCAACTGGCGAGACTGGCGGTGACATCCTAGACGGGCTTGTTGAAGATGACAGCTTTGTAAGTACCATCCCTTGGGCATTGAAAGAGCTAGGAGAGGCACCAGCCTGTCCGGTCGCTGACCACAGACGTTTCCTTTGCAATTCTATTCAATAGAGCCATTGATACTGAGCTCTGTCAGGATATATCTCTCTTAGTGCGCCCCTCCTCGGCCACCAAACCCGCAATCAAGAAACTCGAAGCTCGCGGCTTCTTCACTGTGTTGTCAGATCTCTCTGAGCCTGTCGATGAGCTCACCGCCAAAATCAAGGGCTTCGACACCATCATCTCGGCGATCACCTGGACAAGATTGATGTCCCAGATACCTTTGAGTATATCTCCAATGCTTCCTCAATCCAGGATCTCTTAAACGCCGTTCGCGAGCGGGTAACCCTGATTCTAACAATAGGCAGTTCAAGCCGCAGCCAAAGCAGGCACAAAACGCTTCGTCCCCTGCTCCTTCGGCACCGTGTGTCCACCAGGCGGTGTGATGGCCCTCCGCGACACCAAAGAAGTAGTCCTCAACGCGATTCTGGTTGCGAAAGTGCCATACACAGTCATTGACGTCGGCTTCTGGCACCAACTATCCTTCCCCACAGTGCCAAGGTAAGCAACACGCTCTCTACCTTCAGGAATCTCTGTCACAGCCGTTGACTTTACCCATAGCGGAAAAATGGACTACGCCGCCACTTTCCCAGACACAAACATCATCTACGCCAGCGGCACAGCCAAGAACATCCTCACAGACAAGCGCGACATAGGCCGGTTTGTGGCGCGCATCATAAAGGATGAGCGCACGATAAACCAGAAAGTGGTCACTGTTGGTGATTCCCTCACGCAGAACCAGATCTGGGACATTGTGGAGCGTGCCGGCGATGAGAAGGTGCCGAAAACCCACGTAAGTTACTCCCTTCTTAACCCATCGTCTCTGGCAACGTCGCTCACTATCCATAGGTTTCCGCCGAAGAGGTGGTTTCGCAGCTCGAGGCCGCGAAAGCCGAAGCCGCGGCGTCGGGGAAAACAGGGTTCAACGCCGCAGTTGCAATGCAAAGTTATAGCTACAGTAAGTTTGTGAGGGAGGATAATTGCCTGGTGAATGCGAAGTATTTGGGGTATTTGGATACCAGGGAGCTGTATCCGGATTTCAAACCTATTAACTTTGAGCAGTTTGTTAGGGAGGTGTTGCAGGGTGAGGCGAAGAAGCCGTATGCTAATGGGCAGCTGGAGAGCATCGTGAGGGGGGAGGAGCCATGAGGGATGGGTAAGGAGAGCAGTTGGATTGCTGTTCGATATTGTGTTCGAGGTGGGACCGATTTGGAAAAATCGGACTGCGAGCAGACCTCTCGTCACCAGACAGGATTCTTACATCATAACTTACTATTTAGACTGTAACCTAGAACGGTTGGATTGCGAATGATCAAATTGTCTTATCTTGCATGTCAACATCCACGTCGTCGGCCTTGAGGTACTCTATTTTTTCAACGGCTAGTTCGTATCTAAACTATTGAGGCAGGGCAACTCTAATAGGAGCCGAAGCTAGCATCCAATTCCTCCACGAACGTACTTGTTTCCAAACTTGAAGTTCAACCAGAGTCCCTCAAAATGGTAAACATTCCAATTTAAGCCGCAAAATTGGAATTAACCACAATATACTTCTTCATAGTGTCCCTCCGGATTTCTCATCTTTTTGGTACCCGCTCTCGCTGTCTGTAAAGGAGAAGGGCCTGGCGCTTGCAGACGGCGTTGCTACATTCGGTGACGTGACAGGCATTTCATGCAGCCCCGGACTTTCATCTGGGTTGTGGAGTCTATTTATCAGTCAGCAATCCCAATCACATTCGCGCTGCGCTGGCCGAATGGGTGAGAAACACGTGAAAGGACGAACTTCAGTCCATTCACATTCTCAATCCTATGCTTCTCCGTATACATCGGACTTGGAGATCCGGGACTATTCGCAGTCTACCAACTGCTCATTTCCTTATTTGGCTTCCCATGCCGCAGGTCCCACAGGTTCCTTAACGGCTGCACCATCGCCCATTCATCAATTGCCGGACTTATACTACTGTGACTCTCTGTCTCCGCCTCTACCGGCCTATATGCGTCTTGAGCATTAAACCGCCCATTTCCCCCGAGATCGATGAACCGGTAGTCTAACATTGGAGATGGACCTAGAGATGGGGTTGAGGTGAATGCTCCGTCTGCATATTGCTCCGGTTAACTTCCAAACACGTCGCGTGCATACCCTTCCAACTGCACCAGTGTTTTTGCAGATCGATCCTCATCAGGATTCTGTTTGTGTTCTCCAATGACAAGTACTTTGGACCAGTCGTGCTCGCCGTCCGGTAAGGCAGCGTCGGCGGGGGTGAGGAAAACGTCAAGCTTGCGGTCAGCCTCCGTCGTTCGTAGAAGCCCCCGACATCGTAGTATACGCGCCCGGTAAGTTCCTCGAGTATTCGCTGATCAACTTCGTCGTCTGTTTGTTCAATCCCTCTCTGAGAAACCGAGCTGGGTCGTAGTGGCGTGTAAAAGACGGCTTTCTCGAAGGCAGTTGGTGTCGTTAATTGTGACTGGTGAGTGCGATCAGGTCGAACACGGCACGCCATATCTTCACCTTGGGATTTCAGTATCCAAGCAAGATTATTCATACTGGTCAGCGTGTCTGGATGCTCCTGTCCTAGCACCTCCTTCATCATCTCCATTTTTGAAACAGGCAGTAATGTATGGGTGCAGGGTGTAGTGGTAAGACTGGATTAAAGGCTGTAATAGCATAGGGTGACGCCCAAATATATATGTACAGGTAGGCTGGGGGTGCGGAACTTGCAGAAATCACCGCATTTCAACATCCATGACTTGTACTTCCAATTCTTCGGCTTCCTTCCATCGTCCTTGCTTCCAAAATCTCGCCGCCAGGTTGCTCACGCTGTTTAGTGTATCTGGACGCTCCTGCCCTAATACCCTCTTTCTCGTCTCCATCATTTGCAAATCCAGCTCTTCGGCTTCCTTCCGTCGTCCTTGACTGCGATAAGTTGTCGTAAGATTTCCCATGCAGGTCAGCGTGGAAGGATGCTCCTGCCCCAACACCCGTTTTCTCGTCTCCACCACTTGCACAAACAGATCTTCGGCCTGAGGGCTGTAGAAAGGTTAGGAGGCTTTGGAAGATACGGCTGCGACATATTACCTTTAGCTTTGCAAAAAGGTACATACTTGGAGCTAGTATTTAGATTAAGGAAATTGGCTATGAATAGAGGAGTCGAAACTCAGTAAGGCGGATTCTAGCGTGCAGCACCAGATCTCCTGAACGGACCGTTCGAGAGAGCACCAACCATGGCCATCTAAGCTATGGGACAACGCAAGAGCACCATGTGAAAATCCAACCCTCTCAACTAAATTTACGTTAATAAATCAACTACGCGTTTTAAAGAGTATTTATAGCTTAGTAATCTTTATTTATAAAAGTTCCTAAGTGAATGAAATTTATTAAACGTTAGTTTAAAGTTAATTATTAAACTTTATAAGATTCTATTAATAAATAAACGTGTTATAAGGGATTAAACTTGTTAACTTTTGATAAAATTTGCTCAAAATCAAGTAAATGTCACGATCTAAGAGGATCACGCATGTCTTGGCCCTGAGGCTCGGCAGCCTGACTGCACAGAGAAGCTAGGACAGGCATGATCCTTACCCATCTTTCCTTATTCTTTGCCAGCACTTCAACTTTAGCGTGATAGGGAAAGGGACGGGATCACGGGAACCAGGGTCACGTGGGGGATCCCAGGATCCCCTAAGTCGAGAAGGGATCCTGGATCCAGGCGGATCAAAGTTCTATATAAACAGAGTAGTTTCCCAGGTAGTAGACCTTCGTGCTCAAATTCATATAGCAGTTTAACCATTGCTTGTAACGTCTCAATTCCTATTGAGAACCGAATCTCTTGTGACTTTACTTCTTAGCTGATATCAACCGACGAGCCTGTACGCCGCGTACCAGTCAGAACCAGGAACGTTACAGTAAATTTTAAATTTCGACATATTTTTTAAATCCTTATAATTCAGTAAGCTTATATTAGTTTAATTTAATAAATAATATACTTACGAAGATTTATTATATTAATTATTTGTATTATTACGATTTTTTATAAACTCATATATTACACGATAATCTTTATTTAATGTATTAAAATAATTTATCGAATATTTTAATAATAAAAGCATTATAAAAATATATAAGTGATAATAATTTATTACAAATATTAAAGCTAATTTAAAGTAGACTTATAAGACTTAAAATTTTACAAAAAAAGAATATCAAATTATTATTCGTTCTAAAGTTATATCATTTTGAAGTTCTCGGTTAAATAGCACGTGGCGCTCTTCAAAGTCACCTGATTGTACAATGGGAAACTTAATGGTCCGGGTCTGCTTTGAACTAAGAAGAGCGCGTGCGTCGAGGCATTTAAAAGTTACATCACTCTGATATGTCTAGTAACATCAAGCAAATGGATTAATAAATGGGTCCTTTTGATGCGCTTTCAGCTCCGGCTTCCCAAAACAATAGCTATTTCAAAAGTCGCAATGGTTACCTAGAGAGACCCGTCAATAACTTAGGGACTCGAGCTCGGTCGTTACTTAGATGCAGGAAAAAGCCGCGCAAAGTGGCAAAAGATTAGCACGTAGGTATAGTACATGCGTGGACGATTAAGTGAACAAATTGCTCTAGGACTTATGGCAAGGAATGCTACGAGTGAGCAGAATATTAAGTTGCGATAATTTCATTAATAATTGGCTAGCCGGCTCTCGTTGAAATAAAGTTATGTCTCATCCAAACAACCCAAACGCAGAGATTCCTGCTGTGTCCATTTTTCCCTTGCTTCCACTTGTCTTCCCCTGCTTAGCATGCCACCAATTCTGCATTGATTCTTTAGCTCCTTGCCATTGCTGAGGAGCTGATCGCTGGCCGTAGGCTGACCTTTGATGATGGTGGAGGCTGTAGAGGTTGCAGAAAGGTCACGGGAAGGGGGAGGCAGCAGACGATGGGGAGGTGACATCCGATGAGTGGTCGAGGACGAGGTGGCCAGTGGCAGAGGTGGAAGAGCCTTATCTTCACCATGGGAGTGACAGGAGGATTGTGCGGCGGCAGAGGTGGAAGTTCCTTGTCAGTTGCTTTCACCATAACAAAGGAGACTCCGCGATGCCTTTGAGGACCCCAATTGGACCATGCCAGTTTACTCGGCCCAACAATCCAGGAAATTGCCTGGCATAAGGCAGGGATCTTCAAGCAGGAAGCCTAGCCTTTCCAACTCTTCAGGAACTAGAGGTTGCTATGGTCTTTGAACAGCGAGCAGCTGAGAGACGAATTATGCTGGAATTCGTCGGCGTCGACTCTGCAATTCCGAACATGACTGCTCTAAAGCCCAAGGCTCAGAAGATAAACTGCTCTCTGGCTCTTGCTGTAGTCCGCACTTGGCTATCTGTCAAGGCACCTAAAGATCAAGGTGGCATAGAAGGGCATATCACTCGTGGCATTGAGCAGTTTTCCTAGCCAGGGCGGTATCAGCAAATTGACGAGCAAAAATGTCAATGGTTCCTTGATGAAGCGCATGATGGAGCGCATAATGAATCAAGCTTGCGATATGCTGTGGAGTGGTTCGCTGAAACGGTCGTGGAGAATCAAAGGTACGACATGACTATCCCTGAAATGTAGATTTTATATTAACCTGATCTAGTGATGCAGTCACTTCCAGGCGTATCCTTATATTTAGTCAGTTTTCAACCCGAGATAGCACGGTACTTCTGCACAGCATAGCAGAATCTCTTCAAGATCACCATGTCCACATCCAATATGTCATTCTGACTACATATGCTGAAAGACGAGATGGTCAAACTTGGAGTGACAGGAACATGAGAACCCACTTTCCGGTAGAGGTCTAAGAGCCTTATGCTGAGACTTGGGGGAGTCTTGATCTTACGGATACGGTTATGCGAACGAACTATTGAGAGTGCTTTAGATCGGGCGAGGCAAATCAGGGATCCCGGACAGTAGCATTCAGGCATTAGTAACAGGCAGTCTCCACCTAGTCAGCGGTGCGCTCTGCCTCTTGGAGTCCGATACGATACAGCGCTTACGTTTGTAATGATATTATCCTTTTCTACTCTCTGTTCCGTTTAACTGATGCAAGTGTACAGTGCCACAGGGTAAGCATTCCTAGTCCCCACATTCTGAGATCACAGTAGTCCACTTCCCAAAATGGTAGACGCTTGTAGAAGTTGCATAGCTGAGGTCAAAGAGAAGTGCAGATATGTTTATGGCATGAAATACTTTTCTGAGGAGCTGTTTAATTGATGCTTATCAAAACGACAGATGGGGAGAGCTCACAGGCAGGTTACCCCGTATCCAAGTTCGAGATTCTTGTCAAGAAATGATCTGTTCTTGCTCAACATGAGTTCAATCATTGACAGTATCGCGCATTTATCTAGAATGATGATGAAAGCGACTAGTGTCGTATTCTTGTGAAGTGCGCAAAATTTAGCGCTTCGGGTATCGGGGCGGATAAATTTCAAAGCGCCGCATTTCCAGATGGCTTTTTAGTACGCTTATCACACCCCCAGTATGGTATGCGCAAGCATGCACCCCGCCCGCCGTTAACCGCGCATTCTCCAAAAGCAACGACTCTTCAATGGCTTTTCCAATACATCAGCACATGCGTTAAAAGGAGAATTGCTAGTTCTAGATGGTTGGGAGGGGAGCAAGTGGTAGCTCTACCCCGTCGTCGAAACTCGCAGCTGCCAGCTTGTTAATCGAAACAATCTCCTACCCATAAAGTGGTGGAAGAATGGCTCGGCGTTTGGTGAAGAAGGTAAGTATAAGCTTTTACCTTTACATTATAAGGGGTATTTGCTGACGTTGTCTTAAGGGGACTGCCGATCAAGAGCCGTCCTCTCACGTCAGGACGAGACGCACCGCTAAACGACCCAAAAGAAACAAGTCTCTTGTCGACGAAGAGGTTGGAGACTTCATAGTTGTAGACACAGGGATAATCGAGAACATGGGGTCAACCGAGGACACAGAGATAATCGGGGAGACAGGTACATCCGGCGACACAGGGACAGTGGAGGACGAAAATCCGGAAACAACGTCTGCGTCTGTTGGTTCCGACGCTACCCAGAAGGCCAGGGATGCTTTGTTTGTACTTGATTCTGCACCGAACTTTGTCGAAAAGGCACGAAACCGGCTGCAGAACAGCATTTCTTCACACACTCCCTCACCGGACGGAGAAAGTCAGCAACCGCAAATCATACGGCCTTCAATTAACACGTACCAGTCCGCTTCTGCCACTGAAAGTTCTTCCAGCCTCGCACATCTACACAACGCAGAATGGTCTCCGCCACCAAGAGACGCTCCAGATGATTGTCAACGTCCTCCTAAATCGGCTTGGTTATCATCTAGTTCTCAGGAGCTGTCAGCCCTAGCTATTCCAGCCTTGAAACAGTATCAACCGAACTCGAATACGTTGCCAGTGCGAGGGACGGAACAAAGTGCAGGTGAATCATCAGCTCCGAGGATAATTGATAAGCCTCCACAGAGCAAACCTATGGCTGAAGGAGATCCAGAGTTTGGCATTTTAGGAGCTTCTATAGGCCGGCAGACTAGCCAGCCTACCTCTATATACAATCCTCCACCGCATCATACTGGCGTGCTTTGTCTTGGAACTATTAGGAATGATAAAGTAAGCGCTCGATCCCATACTCAAAGTTCTGATCTTCCCGACAATCTCCAAGCATCCCTTCAGCTACCCGGCCAAGCCTCGAGACTCAACATAGGTTCTGGAGAGCCATGGACTGGCTCGCTCACTAGCCACCATGACCAGCCTGTTCAGCAGTTACGCAAATTGAGACTAGATGGCGCTAGCAAAGCTTCCCAGAGCCAAGGCATTACCCTCGACCCTAACAAACTGCAACAATCATCGACCGGTATGGCAAGCACCAATAACGCTATCTGTCAAGCAACTCGGTTGGTACGTCAGCCCCTACTCGAGCAGAACCCATATACGTCCCTCCCAATATCGAATTTCCCTGAGCTAGCCCTATCTCTCTCGCCCGCCCCCTCCAACTTCTCAGGTACTATGGCCACAACACCACAGGTGCGCTCAATACCAGCCCAAGTGAATCATGTTAGTCACCAACCTCTGAAATCGATCAAAGTTCCATCCCCGCCTCACCACAACATCATGTGGATGAGCGTCATTACAGGCGTTTTTGAGACATCGAGAACGGCAAATGACAAGAAAAGGCTCAGGGATAGGGCCGCAGAACTTGTAAGATAATCAACTGAGGGCGCTGGCCTTGTTAATGTCTATACTAATATATATATATAGATAGCTGGACGAGAGGATATAGAACTAGAAGAAGACGAAACCACGGGAGGACGAAAACGGGTATACCCAGATGCCTACGGGGTTGTGGTCGATAAATCTAGCGCAAAGGGACTAGTGGCCATCACTGTTCATGGCTTTTCTGTTCAGCAAGTTGATACAGGGCAAGGACTAAGAGGCGAACCCTACATAGAACTGACCATCGGGGTTAGGGAAACATGCGTAATTCATGGAAGCTCCACGGTACTATATTACAAGCCTCGAAAGGTCCCCGCTTCAGATCATGCTCAACCATACCAACCAAGAGCAGCTACTCAGCCTAGAGAACCGAGCATTCATGAACCAGTAAAGCTCGCTTCGTCGCCTCCCGAGATCGCCGTCAGACTTCAAATGGACGAGGTGGGAAAATTCAGCGCGCCCTACGAATTCTCCGCCTGGAGACGTAAGATCAAGACCACGGAGTTTTTCGCCTGGTTCGGAGGACAAACGGGTCGTGGTGGTGTAAAAGGTCCCCCACTTCTAACTTTTACTCTCAAAGATGCAATGCCAGACCGAAAGTCTCGCGATATTGCAATACTCAACGAGGACTATTTCCGTTGGATGAGAAAGCATATTCATGCCAGGATTGAAGAACTTTACTGTTTTAGTCACCGATCCAGGGTGGGTTTCTCATAGTAAAAGATGATAAGCCCCATCATAAAATTCCATTCATCCGCGTATCTACAATCAGAGTGATTCCCGTCCCGCCAACCGTCTCCTCCCGTCTCCTCCCTCCCACTATACGGAATTCCCCTAGCCTCAATTACAACTGATGAGCTATCACCGCCGACAGTGATATCTCCTCTGCACTGGGCAGGAGACCAGAAAGCGCTTGGTTTAATGATCGCCATTGTCTTCAAATTCTGGCTCCGAGTCAGAGATGACAACAAGCTCGAGAGGCTGGGCAGAAATCGACAGAGATGACTTTCCAGCCGATGGTCGAACTAGCTTTCTAGGACGTTGGCTCTGCACTTCAGCTCTCGTGTCTTGTGCCAGCCCTCTCTTCGAGGCATTGCGAGACCTCGCAACACGGGCTACGACCGGCGATCCGGATCCAGTCATTGTTTGCCCCAGTTTCTTAGCAGTCCCAGCAGCTGTTGGTACCTCATCATGTATACCCGCAACACCTTGTATGCTCTGAATGCTGTAGCCACCTTCCTTCGCAGAAGGAGCAGCCCTTTGGGCAGTGAGATGTGTGTTTGCCGAGAGAGGCTCGTCTCGCAGGACTTGGGCTGTGTTCGTATGATTTGGTGCTCGAGTTTTTTTGAGGGAAAGTGGTTGAGATGAAGATGCGGAGTGAGGGCGACACTGGCCAGCAATCGCGCCCGGTGGCTTTGGGATTCCGATTGCGTCGGGCTTCGATCGTGAATTTGCATTGCCTCCCTGGACAGGATGGGCACCATTTTCGTCGTCGATGATGTCCGTCTCCTCACACCTAAGCTGGTTCGCCTTGGCGAGTAGCTTCACTAGTTCCCTTGCGCTAATGGTTTGGAGTCGCACCTCGACGGCGAGATCAAGAAACTGCTCGCTTGCAGACTCGAGTATCTCCTTGCCATAAGCCTCCAGGATTGTGCGCACGAGGGGTGAGCCGGTCGCAGCCTTCCCGATCGAGGGAGCAGTGACAGCGTCACTCGTTGCTTGGGAGCTCTGATCGGGGGCGACGGAACTTGGTGCGGAAGACATCATGATACCTTAGCGGGGTAAAGTAAGGTTGCTCGTGCGAAAATATCGTCGGCGACGTAGAAGAGCTCGGGAAATATACACACGAAGATGAGCAGAAATAGCCATGTTTGCTTCTTTGAAGCGGTCAACATGGTGTGCGGACTGCATTGCCTCGTGCGTGATCGGTTTTGAAAGGTGAGCCGGAGATAGCCATCTCTTGTTCTAGACTAAGCGAGGTACAAGAATCGATTAATATCTAGGGCTCTTAACAATATTATAAGGCGATATTATAATTCTATAAAGTTCCAACCGATCACCCTCTGACTGCGACATATGTAGGTGACATTGCGCTCGAATTAACCATCGTGAATTTAATGGCGATAGTTGTGGGAGATAGGGTTCTCAGGTACCCTGTGACCCAAGCCCACTAAATCGGTTATCACGGATTCACGCGGATGTAAGCTGCCCACCAAGGGAAATCACTATGTGGAGGAACATCACCTAGCTGGTGTACATACCCTGCTCAGAACATTCCCAAATCTGCCTTCCTAGACTTAGTTCGTTTGAGGGATTGCTGGCAGCATTCAGTGTATACCATGTACGTTGGAATTCGAGTTGGGAAAGTTTCAGTAGAGATTCATACAAGTATATTACCTGCGAGTACCACTAACTTAATATCTTCTTCCGGCAGAAATTCAAAATCAGACTCTCCCTCTAAATCTTCTTCTCCGTCACTTTTTTCTCCGTCACTTTTTTCTCCGTCTCCTTCCTTTTCAGTCAAGGAACTGTCAACCGCACTAGTAATCTCTGTGCTTTTTGGGTCCATTTCATAAGGTTCGTTATCTAGAGATTCGATTCCCCGCTGCGCTTCTGCGTCTCCAGCCGGAACTGAACCTCTTTCGTCGTATTCTCTGAACGCTGAACTTGAACGGAAGAAGACTTGACCGCCCTCCTCGTCGAAGACTGTATCAGCTCCTGGTATACATACTTCGTCTCCACATTGAAAATCTGGAGTCTGGGATTCGGCGAATGAGCAAGACAGTGATCGCATTGTCTAGTTGTATTATCGAACTCTAGTGTCAGTCGTGATAGAGAAGACGGTAATACAGCAGAGAAAGGAGGACCCTTCCTTAATTGAAACTTTGAATAAGCCCTGCTCGTGAACTCGGTCGAAGAAAAGACTGGAGACCCGGAGAGGTTGTATTCAATTTGAGGCCGGGCGGAGGCCGCCTCTGCAAGTAGATTGAGATGGTTCGACGTTTGAGAACTGGCCAGAGCAGAATTAGGCGTTACCTGTTGCACCTGTTCCGCAGCATAGAATTGCTGGAATTGCACTTCGCGCCGTGCAGCAGATTGAGCCTGCCTTCGTGCTCGTTTCCTGAATTGATGTCGACAGCATTTTAGGTCTATTCCAGTCTGGGAATTGCAAAAGGTGACAGGTGGCGGAATTTTATATAAATGCCAATTTCCGACCTCCAATCCAGTTTATTCATATTCCTGTTCCCTTACTCATCTACTCAACCGCTATTATTCCACTATATCAAATGTTCTTTCTCACCATCTGCTCATTCCACGCCCTCCCGTTCCCCTAACCCATCGAGCACATTTCCCCTTAGCCATGGCCAATACACGCCCCTCACCCACCTCTCCACCCTCCGTATTAATGCCAACAGCACCAAGATCTCAGCATGGCTTCCCGTCCCGGCATTTAGTAGCCGCCAAGGTCCTAGAACAGTCTGTATTACTATTAGTACCCTCTTTTCCTTCCCTGCAAAATGAGCCGGTCAAGAAGGCAGAAGGAAAGACTTACCACATTCCCGCTCCTATCCTTCCAGACAACATGTAACTTCCATTCGTGCCCTACAACCGTCCAGCCTACGAACGGCGGCAGCTCCCCTCCCCCTTCCGCTTCTCCCTCCCACCTCAGCGGTTCGTCCGCCTCACCCCTCTCCCTTGTCCGTTTGTCGTGCCCCTCTTCTCTCAATCTCCTCAATTTCTCCAGCCCTGCCGCACACCAAACCCCCAACTGGACAGTCGCCTCGTTATAGCTCCCTCCTCGTTCCTTGACCTCCACACCCGCAACGAGCGGAACACGCATCGTATACGCGTCCTCCATTTGGCTTAGACATAGGTCTGGGTATTGGGTGTGTATAGGCTCGAGTGCGTGAAACACTTCGGGGTGGGAAAGGGAGAAGGCGAGCGCGAGATCGGCTTTTTTGGCGAAGGAGGTGGATGTGTGGGTTGGGAGGAGGGAGGAGGAGATGGCTTGTGTTTGAACGGATTGGACATTTAGCATGGGAGGTTCGTAATCGTCAAGATCGGAGTCGGGGTCTATGTATTCGATTGCGGATTTTAAGACAGACGTGACAACTGTCATCCAGGCGTTTTCGTCTTTGAAATCGTCATTGCAAGCACGTGCATCGTTGTAGATGTTCACGGTTGTGCGCCAGAGGTTAGAGAGGTATGTGGTTGAATATTGGATAGTATGGGTTTCGAAGAGCGGGCTTGGGAGTGAGAACTGATTGGGTTCGACTCTTTGGAGTCGAGGCTATGCAGCTCAGCTGGGAGTGCAAAAGGAAAGAATAGGACATCCATACCTTCAAATCCATCGGAATTACTCCCCCAGTCAACTCTTTCACCAACATACCTATCAACTCCCTCACCATCGACGGCTCTACCACCCTCACATCCGGCTGGCACACCCTCAACGACGGCGTCGCATATCTCAGCTGGCTTAGAACTTTGCGCGTCGGACTTGGAGAGCGATGGCGTGTTGATGGCGGTGTAGGATTTAGAATCGGGCGGTTGCGCAGTGAGATTGAAGATGTAGTTGTTGTTCGAGAGGATGATGCACTCGTGTTCGATGCGGTTTCGCTGTCTCTATCCATTTTGTTATTCGTGTATAGTCGTCTTCTTTTTCGGGCTTCGGACCTGCCACGACGCGGGGAAGGATGTTGCGATAATAGAGAAGGGGAAGGCGATGCGGTGGTTGTGGTTGGCAGGAAAAATGGTGGTTGCGCATCTGCGTCTGCTTTAGGCTGCTGCAAATCGTTTGGATCAATCCAATCATTTACTGTTGAAAGCCAGGAGATGAGCAGGTCAGGGTCAGGAAGAGAACCTGCTTCAATTTCGCGCTCCATGAAGTGTGCGATCGATATTGTTGTGGAATATTACCAACAACAGATATCGATGTCGATGGTGCCTTTCTTGCTAGTCAGCGTTGCCATGCCAACAATCTTTAGCCGCAGCGGGCGTGTAAGGCTTAATTCCCTGCTTTCCCTCCCTCATCTTTTCGCGTACAAGGACAATCGATGAAGTGCTCTGCGACGCGACCAAACGATCTGCTGGGTTTGTCCACAGCAGCCCGTTCTGTGTGCTTTTGGTAATGTCGGCGCGTCTATTCAGCTAGCCGTGTTTAATAATACAATACCCTAGAAAGAGTGATCATGTCTTGGGAATGAATTCGCGGAGGACCGAAGTGTGGCGCTTTCCTGGCCATTTTGGGCAGACCGAGATGCAGTTGCGACAAGGTTTTGTCCGATTACCTTCCGATCCACTCCCCTGTAATAACGACTTCTGCTTAAAAGTCACAGAGACTGACCGCACATATACTGTAGAATGTCTCTCGCTCTTTAACAGTCATAAGAATTTCAAGAATTTTGCAATTCCATCCTTGACTTCCACGACGCTCAAACAGAGTCCCTGCAATTCGCTTTTCCACTTAAGTGCCAGATCTGTCAATCATGGGCGAAGAGCTCCAGCAAGACTGGCCCTCGAGGGGTTTGAGCACAATGACCTCGAAAATATTTTCGACATGCCAGTGCCAGGAAGTTATTT
Organism: Leptodontidium sp. 2 PMI_412; assembly: GCA_021432625.1. NCBI lineage: Eukaryota > Fungi > Ascomycota > Leotiomycetes > Helotiales > Leptodontidiaceae > Leptodontidium > Leptodontidium sp. 2 PMI_412. The sequence goes on from MU270744.1 coordinate 16,660, forward strand.
CGAGAGATCCACCCCCTTTCTGTCCTCTGACGAGAACCCATGGCCAATCAGTCTGGACCTCGGGACCAATCGTGGGCGACGCCATATATAATGTCGCCTTTAAAGGGATTCGTGGATAGAATGGAAACGCTAGCGTCATGGAGCTCTATTCTAGTCCCACTTCAAACGCCAGTGGGATACATTGGTAAGAATATTGCCTTGTTATATTCGTAGTATGTCTCAGTTACGGCCTGTACAGTCACTTTGCCTCTTCCACAGCCCCGCCTGTGGAGCTCGAGGAGACTCTTAAGGTCAGCGACCAATAGCGTCTAATGCAGGGGGCCATGGAAAGATAACATCCATCCTTGGATATCCCCAAAAAAAGCACAAACCAAGAAGCCAACGCTTGATGTACAAACGGGGGACACAGCCATTAATCTGTCTCGTCAAACCCGCGCATTCCACCTCGAGGGATACGTGGCGATCTATGTCGTTGGCGTCATGCTGGCCAGAGCGAGGTTTCTTAGGGCGTGAAGCTGTGAAGACGAATGCTGGCAGAACTCTCTGCCTCCGGTCACTTTCATCGCTGGAGCTATCTTGGCTTTCCTTGTCTTCAGTGTCCACGTCAGACTCCTCATCCCCGGTGCCCTCGGTGTCTCCATCTTCATGCTCATCACCCTCCCAAATGAAGATAGCAGTATACGGAGTCACCGTTTCCATAGCACCCCAAATACTTCCCAGCCTTAGTGTCTTTCCTTTATCCATCGCTGTAACAAGTTCAACAGCCATCATGCGCAGATAGCTCTTAGGGAAGGTCGTGTCCCGGGATTGCTCGTCCTTTTTATGAAAAGAATCACGGCACAGATATGCTTCAATCTGGTTGGCAAGCAAAGTGTGGGAGAGAGATCTCAATTTGTTTGCAAGTTGGGTGAGTCGTTTCTGCTGGTGCAATGTCAAGCTGCCGCTCGGGTCCTCCACCCATGGCAGCCGACGAGAAAATGTCGCTGTACGGATGACTCTGCCGAGTTTCCATAGATGCCCCTTAGTCATGATGCCACTCGCCTTAAGTTCTACATCCATGAACCGGCAGCCTTTGTTAAAAGTCAGGTTGAGCTCGTCCTTGGGGGCATAGAACTCATTGAAGAATTGTGCCTTGAGGTATCTGGAGACGGTCATTTGGGGTACCGAACTTTGCGTTGCCTCGACCGCACTATTATGGGGAATCTCCCCGTTGAGAAGGCACATGGTCAACATCGACAGACTGCGGCTCTGGGCCTTCTGTAAAAGCCCTCCAATGCTCAAACGAATTTGGTATTGGCAACAGTTGGCAGTAATAGCGAGACGGTCCCAGGGATCTGTCAGACTTCTTTTCTCGATGTCAGCGATGATGGTTGGGGTCATAGAATCTGACCCTTCCAGCAGAAGTGTGTACTTCCCGGTCGTGCTGAGGACATGATTTCTTGCCTCCCTGTCCTCCCGCGTTTGAGGCTGGATGCGCTGGAATGCAAAGCATAACCTAGTAGCCTCGTAAGAAAAATTCACTGAGTTGATGCAGAGCTCATCCGGTACATCACCAAAGAGGCCGTACTGCCGTTTCTGCATCTCGAGAGAAGGCGGATGACGAACAAGCAAAGTCATTTTTTTCCTTGCACGGTAATTCTCCTGGAATGTCCAAGCTCTCGTCCACCAAAGGTCGTCCGTTATCTTTTTCAACAACCTCATCGCATTTCCTGCCTCCACGTGGCTTGTCCCTCTTGAGAGTTGGAACTGTCGTGTTTCTTGATCCCCGTTAACTAACTCTCCTGCCAGAATCCTAGCCAGGAGATTTAATTTGTCCCTCGACTCAATAGGCCTACCGAGTAAGGCTACGGGATGATTGCTAAGTTTGTAGACCAGGTCCATGGTCTGGAGAGCGGCGCGCTTCTGATTGCACACTCTGTGGTCGCAAACGACTTGCTTGCAAGTCTTCTGCCTGATGCTGTGTCTATCGACCCACAGAAACTTCAGATTGAACTTGCGCATGTATTTGATGACGCGGTCAAAGACGCAATCTCGAACTGGTGATGAGAAAAACTGCTTTCTGTCCCTGGTCTGGACTTCGTAGCGTCCGCTGCTTTGGTCTTCATACTCAGATCGACTCCAGGTGTACGATAAAGCGACGTAGTCGTTCTCATCAAAGGCATCAATCCAGCACCGGAACAATCGAGTTCGCTGGACCGGGGTCACGTATAGGATTCCCCTTTGCTGTGTTTAATATAAACTACATGCGGGTTCGTATATCCTCATGCCTACAATCTATAAGTTTTGAGAGTACTATTCTAATCTTAGTTTTACTCAGGTGGGTAGCATTGCCAGTCTATTCTATGGCTTTTCAACCATGTTCACGAAGTTGTCGATGCTCCTGTTCTTCTTGCGAATTATACCATATCCGCTGTTTAGGCGAACGGTCTCCGTTGCCATGGTTATTGTGGTTATATACGGCGTTGTCGGATCCTTGCTGTTTACATATGCCTGCCGACCACTAGAGAAAATTTGGGACTTCACTATTACGCACGGCTCCTGCATTTCTCTAGACGTTGTTCCTATTTTCAATGCCGCTTCTAATTCTGCTACCGACCTTGCTATTCTCCTCCTTCTAATTCCCATGCTTAAGAATTTACAACTCCCTTTCCGCCAGAAACTTGGAGCTGGTCTGATTTTAGCCCTCGGAGGATTGTATCTGACCCTTCCTCTATTTGGAATATTCGTTGGCTAACAGGTAATAGTGTGTTTTCCGTAAGTATTGTGAGGCTAAAATTTGTTTTTGGCATGTCCTCTATGACTGATGCTATCTGGGCGGGTTACCGCATAATTATCTGGATGTGAGTAACTCGCCTGTGAGTATAATATAAGTTGCAGTGATGTTGCTAATATTATATAGGCTTCTCGAGCTCAATATTTCCATAACATGTGCATGCATGACACATATCAAGCCCTTCCTCAGACGCTATATCCCCAAGGTGCTTCGGACTACGTTTTCTGCTACCAGCGGTAAGACTGGGACGGATCAAAGGTCCCACTTCCGATCGATCCCAGAGAGGCATGAGGACGAACAACAGTTGGGGGGTTTAGGGTTTTAGGGTTTGAGGTTTGGGTTATATTTGTTTTTAATAACGCTAACTTGCTACAGGTGTTTTTCTCTCTCTTTATCTCTCGTATAAGTACAAATATAAGGTGTATTACAGGTAGAAAAGTAGTCTCAGGGTAAGTGAAATGTGAGCCTCAGGGTAGGCTAGGTGTGAGCCATAGGGTAGGCTAGGTGTGCGCCTTAGGGTAGGCTAAGTGTGAGCCGCAGGGTAGGCTAGGTGTGAGTCGCAGGGTAGGTTGATTGTGAGCCTCAGGGTAGATTAGGTGTGAGTCGCAGGGTAGATAGACTGTGAGCCTCAGGGTAGGCTAGGTGTGAGCCACAGGGTAGGTTAGGTGTGAGCCTCAGGGTAGGCTAGGTGTGAGTCGCAGGGTAGGTTGATTGTGGGCCTCAGGGTAGGCTAGGTGTGAGCTATAAGGTAAGCTAGGTGTGAGTTGTAAGGTGAGCTAGGCGTGAGCCATAGGGTAGGCTAGGTGTGAGTTGTAAAGTAAGCTAGGCGTGAGCCGCAGGGCAAGCTAGGCTATAATTGAAGTTGCGGCTATACCTCTAGCCTGAGTCAGAATTAGAGCAATATAACTGTCGAGCCATTTAGCGCTACTGTCCCCTAGGAGGCCCTGTAACGCCTTATAGTCCTTCGCTGTATCCTTCTCCATTAGGCCTCCAGCTGAGAGGATTAGGAGGTGGAAAAAGGCCCCTAGGTCCTTGTATTTCCGGCGTTTTTCGGCTGCGGCCTCTGTAAGTGTGGCGTAGGCTTCTTCCCGTGCTGAGTCCTTGTTAATAGCCACTATTTGAACCTCGTAGTAGTGCCTAGTAGTGCCTAATAACACTGAAAAATCGGGCCGGCGGCTGTTCTCCGGGGTTGACGACGCTGTAGACGCTGTAAATACAGGCTTAGGCTCTGATTCCACTTTTAGGTCTTCCCGGCTAGAAAGGGTTGTAATAAATGCACGGGTAACCTGGTTATGACGTATAATCCAGCGTCTTTCGGCCCCTCTACAAGTGTCTTCGTGGCCTATCCATTATTGTTGAATGAATCTAATATAAGATTTATTTGATTCCCCATACAACCCATTAGCGTGGATTTGCCGAGGCCATAAGATTCATTTGATTAGATTCATTTGTTAGGGTTACGTCCAAATAAGCTCGGATGAGGCTCAAATTCGAGTATGAGTTGGCCCCAGCATATGCGACACCAGCCCCGTCGAAACTTTCACCAGAACCCCATTATCAAGTGAGTTTTGCGAGGAGACAGTGGTCGTCGTCGATTTTTGATGGAGGAAGCAGATGCACAGGCCAAGTCAGCCAAAATGCGCTTCCCAAGCATAAAGTGAGTAATAAAGTATAAAAGTATAAAAGCGGAAATTACAGCCAGCCATACCACGCATGGGTTCAGATTATGGGTGCCGAACGCGTGAGGGTAGCAAGACTCGTAAAGAGAGTAAGAGAAGGGGAGATATTATTTAAACAATTCAAAGAAAGAGTCAAGTCATGGATCCATTCGTTCATTTGCCAGTATTTAAAGTAGTGGTATGCAGCGTATGCCAGTATGCCGTGTTACCCAGCCAGATTTCCCACCATTTAAGCGGTTCCAATGGCCATAATATAACCAAGGAAGCACGAGAGCGAATTTCAAAAGAAGTGAACCGGATTGAAGGGTTGATTTTATGTCGAGCAGAGTTAGATAAGTTGCTAATCCCCGTTACTCGTCGGTTTCCTGACTTTTTTTGAAATATTACCGACCTGTACCAACAGGTCGGTATCAGCAACTTGGACATACCAGCAGCAACATGGACACGGTAAATACCGTCTTAATCAAGGAATAACTTTTTTACTACTAATATAATCAACTTCGGGGATAGACTATTAGATCCGGAATAAAATTCTGTATTAATTATAACTTAGATAACGTCATTTAATTCATGTTATGTATTGTAATTAATTAAAGTAAGCAAGACTTTGGGTGCACTCGCTTATATAATCCCATATCCAACCACCAACTTTGACACCCCTCAATTGTAATCATCGTAATCTACAGGCCCACCACCACTATTATCAGTTAAATTAACGTCAGAATCAGAATCAGCAGACAAATCTAACTCCACTATGCTCTCAATATCACTGCTACTCTCTTGCTCTGTGTCGCTAGGGATCTCAATCGCCTTTTGTGTTAGTCTCTTGGTGCGAATTAGTCTTTGAGATGCGGCCATAACCATAGGCTCTTGCTATGTGGCCTCTTTCCCTTTAATTGTGTTTAGTTTCCGACCCCTAGGCTTCTTCCCAGTACTAATTAAGGCCTGTATCTGCGCAGCTCTGTCGAGTTTATATTATATTTTAGCCTGAGCTTTCTCCTCCCGGATACGTGTCTTTTCCACTCTTTTTTGAACCTTCACAATCTCCTTTTCTTCTTTCTTTTGCTGTCGAGCCAAAGCCTTAGCAATCTTCTCTTCTTCCAACTTCAATACATTTCCAGCAATATTTGCCTCTCTGCGGAGCTTCGTAAGTTTAGACTCCTGGGCAGCTTCGTTCCTCTCGCCGATGATTCGCAACCCTTCCCCAGAGGAGATTACACGGCCTCCGCCGCGTGATTTGACTCTCTTAGCACTATCTTCGTCATTGAGCACAAGGGATTAGCTACCCCAGGTAGTACTTGGAACTGAAGTGAGCTCTTGGCGCGCGGCGTCGGCCAATATCGCATTAACTGTACTACCTTTTCGGAATTTCTTATTAGAGAGTCGCTTTGATAGAGATGATAGTATATCTTCATAGGTTTCTAGAAATTCGGCGTGTGCGTTGATTCCTTTAGCCCCGTATAGTGTATCAAAAAATGGCGTCTTCTTATACCAACGTGGATCTTCCGCCGTCTTTCTAAAGCCGTAATCGCCGTAGTCTACTACACCTTTAGGTTGCGAAGGTTGCTCTGGAGTAACTGCCTCCATTGAATCTTGAATATCAAGTAATTCGTCGATACGAGAGCTTGCTAATGGAGCTATCAAGTCGTCTGTAATATCGATATTTCCGTCACGTGGGAGCTATGGGAGCTGGATTCCGTCCTCCGGCTCATCATCGAAAGCCCCATCATCCTGAATCCACGGAATATAGTCGTATTCGTCGTCTAACGCGGTTTCGGCCTCCAAAAACCGATTATTAGCTAGTACCCAGCGTGATACAGGTTCGTTGGATACAGGAACATTGATCATATTAGATGGATTATCCAGGGTATAGTTATACACTCGTCCACCGGTGTCTTTATCGCCCATTTGGGTATCCTGGGTAAACTTGAAAGCTGAAATGATAACATCCGCGTTTAGTGGCCATATGCCAGTACACCTAAAGGCTAACTGAATTGTCTCTTTCTTGAAGGTTTTGGCTCTGATTTGGTGAAGGCATTAAAGAAAGGTGTATTTAGTGAAGGTGTTACAACCGTCTCTAATTCTATCTTCAATTGCTCGTCCATGCCAATGCTTTTCAGACTGGAAACAAGCAACGTCTAATGGTTGTGTAGCATACGTCGAGTGAGCAATTAAACAAAAAGGTACGATATTCAGTTGCTCACACCTAGAGATAAACTCATACGTCATATGGCTACCATAGCCATCAAATATCAAGAGACGCCATTAACCTTATTAGCGGCCTCTGGTTTGTTAATCAAAGTGTTTGAGCCATTCTAATGCAAGCTCGTCACTAGAATACCCCTTTTCACTACAAGAGATCTTTGTGCCTGGAGGTAGGTTGTTGTTAAACATCTTCTCTAGGTAGACAGCCCCCGCCATAATAATGTAGCAATCAATGGCGTAACCAGCGGCAGAGATACACTCAATGACTGACACAGATTCGCGGTCGACAGGGTCACGGGTGTAAACCTAAAAACAGTCAATACGCACTTAGTCATCGGGATAAGCGCCTTTTAGGTGGAAAAACGTACCTTCCTAATGTTCTTGTGCGTAATAACCGTTGTACAGCAGGCACCGCTTCAGTTGCCGAAGATAGGATGCTGAACACTTGGAGAATTGCCTTCAAGCTAGCCTACTAACAATACTACTAACCCACGAGAATCCGCAAGAAATAGGAAAGAAGAGGAAACATAGG